>QTSX02003272.1:0-22609 GCA_014839935.2 Entomophthora muscae
TGCTCAGAGCTGGAGGATGTTTAGACCCTGGCGGGTAACACAGACTTCCAGGGTAGAAGTTTATGCCAGTATAGTAGGGGGATTGCCTATCAGGGCTATAAGTTTTGGACCCTTGGCGGGTAGCGTGGGCTGCCAGGGAGGGGAAGAGCTTTGAGGGCTCTATGTATCCTGATACGCTTACAGGAGGTCTGTGAGCAAGTATCCTACCTAACAGACTGGTAGGGTGTCCTTGTTTATGCCCCTATAGGAGCTTTGGGGGGAACCCAAAGTGGGCATTGGAGGGCATAGATTTTCTCGGAGGTGTCATCAAGGCATTTTGCTTGGGGAAGCAGCTGCAGAACTTGGTGTGATCAGGCCT
Source organism: Entomophthora muscae (assembly GCA_014839935.2). Lineage (NCBI taxonomy): Eukaryota > Fungi > Entomophthoromycota > Entomophthoromycetes > Entomophthorales > Entomophthoraceae > Entomophthora > Entomophthora muscae. Next base: position 359 of record QTSX02003272.1, read on the forward strand.
ATGGGAAGTAAAGCTGATTAATTTGCAACTGAAAGCCCAGACTAAATCACCTGGGTGAGTAAAAACAACGCATAGATATGATCTATAGTTGAATGGCCTAAGTGGAGTGCCACTTGCAAGGGCCCAGTCAAACACTAGCTCAATGTAGACTCATGCCTTGTCTACAGGTTCTGGTAACAGGGACTGAAATAAAGAACCAAGGTGGTTCACAGAATCAGCAGAGAAGACTAGTAAGAAGGACTGTTTGATCACAGTGAAGACTAGTTGAGGGCTGTTGGTCCATATTGAATTTTGGAACCAAAAAGGGTTCTTTGTGCAGGTGGAACCAAGGTGGTTCCTAGTGATGATAAGCTGAAGGACTGATAGATTATAATGCAGGAGTAGCTGATCATGATGAATAAGCTGTTTGAGGATTAGAAGGAGCTGTTTGTGGACTAAGATGGACTGATTGCTGGTTAAGCTGAAGAGCTGGAAGATGTGATTGAAGAACTTGTGGTCCGGAGAAACGAGCCAAGATTTTGCCAAATTGATTTGCCAAGGTGGTATAATGTGGAATCTTTTGCCTTGGTTTAGCAGTAAACTCAAGAAGAAATGTGGATATAAGTGTGGGTAAGAGATTTATTCTTTAAGTTCATAGGATAGATGAAGGTATGTTGCTATGAGAGCTGGATACAAAGTTGTTTTAGTGGGACGTTTTCCCTAGATTTTACTATATTTGTAAATATATGAGGAAAAAGTTGAAGAGATTCAAAAAACAATTTAAATAGTATTCTACTATTTAAATTGGTTCAGGTTGAATGCAGGGAAGACTGGTGCCGTAATAATGGACCAGTTAACGCTTTGGTGCACAAAGAGTTATCAATTTGAGCAGTTTGAGCAATGGAAATTGATTTCTTAGTTGGATCCCAGTGGGACTTCAGAAATAGTCTATTTCTGCGCTCTGCATTTGTTGGTTGAGTTCTGTCATGTTTCCTGATGAATATAATTGGTTGGAAGCCAAAAGCTTAAAGTATAAGCAAGAAGATAGTGAATTAATACTTTAAGCTTTTGAGAAAGTAAGTATGTAAGCTTAAGTTATTATAGGAAAAAGTGAGTGGCAATGGTTTAAGCTTCTTAAGAAATCCATTTTAAAGGCAAAACTATTGGGGAAAGGACACTATAAGAAGGTTGCTGGCTGTAAAGTTACAGGGTCTCTTCCAGGTCTTTGACTGAGTCTTTCCCAGGCCTTTTGAGCTTTTGCTGAGAGGTTTTTGGAAGCCTTATGATCACCAGAAGGAGCTTGGTTGGACTGATACAAGTGGAATGCCAAGGCTAATAAAGATATACAGAGAGCTGAAGTTCAAGATAACGGAGCAGGAGCCCAAGAATAAGGATCTGGATCCTAAGTGTGGTGCAGGAGTTTAATTCTAAGGTGCAGAAGTCCAAGTTTAAGGAGAAGAAGTCCAAGTCTAAGGAGCAGAAATCCAAGACTAAGGTGCAGGAGTCCAAGACCTAGTACAAGGAGTCTAAGATATTGTTGGAGGACTCCAAGTATTGGCAAATCCATATTGTTTTTCTTGACCCCTGGGCCTTATTTCAGAAGATTTCTAAGGGGATCTTCCTTCTGAGAGTGAATAAAGACCCATTTTGACCCCTATACATATTTCTGAGATACATTTTCCCTTACTAGAGAATGACAACCCCTTCTATCTGGTCCCTGGCTATAATCCAGGACACACTTTGGGGACTGGTGGACAGGAACCCCACAGGTGCTCTATTGCTTGTGGGCTCTATAAATAGCAGTGGCACCTTGGCTTGCTGCAGCCCAAGCAAGGTTCCTGATATACCAACCAATGAACATCTACCTCCAGGCCTAAGTACGCAAATTCTAGTCAAAACTATGAGCTTAACTGAAATTGATGCCATCAGATCTCTGGTGGCACAAAAGGCCACAAAATTACCAGTAAGTATAAGTAGTGACAAGGAGAAGCCCTCCTCACTGTTGAAATCTTAATAAATCAAGTTTATGCCCAGTAATCATTATCTTCTTGCAGGAATTATCTATTTTTGCTCAAATTTAATTATTCTGTCTACATCCATTTGTGAATTCTCTACTCAATATAAACTTGCCTATCTGTACCCTCCTGGCTATACTCCTGCTACCTCAGTCAATCCACCCTGCGCTCTTGACTTGGAGTATTTCCATTCCTAACATCTGGATCTCCCTCCTGGTTGTGCTAAAGTGTAAAGACCCAACAATTGGGGGAGTATTTTAGCAAAATAAGGGACCAAGTTGACAACTTGGAAACCTGTGAGCGCTGTCACATTGGGATTGACCATCATCATCCATCAAAAGACCTTGGCGTGCACGTTATAACGTCCAAAATTACTGGCAAAATACATGAGTATGTAGTATATACAGGTGTATATGGCTACAGACTGGGTGGAGTGGGGCAATACCAGCGTGGGCCAGGAGTACTGCTTGGAGGAGTCTAGCTGTGCTGACTCCTTGTAGATGTACTTGCCAGGTGGTTTATTGAATGGCTCATGCTGGTGATTATATTGGTGGCCCCCAATCCCTAGGCAGGCTGTGAGAACAGCTGAGAAGATTAGATGATTCATCTTCTGATCCTGGGGAAGGGCAGACAAAGCATAGTGTCTTATTTTTAACTTCTGGTAGGTAAAGTTTAGATTGATTTATGTGATACTATTAAGGGGTAATTTCAAAAAATGATAGCACAAACTATCATCAAGTGATTTGGCTTTATTATATACTTTCATCCTTGTGGGGCATGAATAGAGTAAAACACTGGACAGGGAACCCCAAACACTTGGTGTTGTCTGGAATTCCCTTTTGGGAGGGAAATTGAAAGTGTTGTACAGACAATGAATTATTACTTCTGGGCTTGCATTGGCTTGGTGTATCATTGGATGCTTTCATGCATCCAAATTTGACTTCTGCAGTTAATGCAGGAATGGTTGGGTTGGGCAGCTTGTCAGCCCCTCCCAAATTTGGTAGATTCCAAATTTGGGCAGCAGTTCCCCCTCCTTTTGGGTTTGGGGAAATTTCCTTTTTGGGTTTCCTCATTGGGCAATTTCCCCATCTGGTAGGGGTGGGCGGCCCTGCCGTGGGGGTGTGCTGTCCCCCGCCGGCTGGCTGGCAGGTGGGGGCGGGGGCTGGGGCTGGGTGGCTGGCAGCCGGCTGCGCAGCCCGCGGTCAGGGTATAAAACCCATCTGTTTCAAAAATACATTTTTTAATTTTTGAATCTTTGACCCGGCTTTTTGCAGCAGTTTCCTCAATCAGGGAGAACTGCTGCAATTTTTTGTTTTGCTATTTGAGCTCAATTGCAGCCAAAAGATTATCCTGATCCAAGGTGTTGTCAGGAATATTCCTGACATAAAGAGACCATCCCGCCTGCTATGAAGGAGATTCCTACTACTCCCCTCTGCCCAAAACGCCTCCTGCTCAGGACTTAAGTAAGTCAGGGCTCATCTATATCACAGTATTGGGCTTGCCAACCAGGTTGTGCCCCATACTGGGAGTTGGTGTCCTCTAGCTACTGCAGTCAATCTACCTGATCAGAATTGCACCCATTGTGTACATGGCTATCAGGCCTGGCCTGCCTCCCCTGTGGGAGTCCAGATGGACTCTGGTATGAGCTGTGACAGTATGTCAGCCATATCAAAGCTAGTAACCCTGGGCCCCTATTCTTCTTTGATTATAGGGGCATCTTGTATGATTTTATTTTTGACCTCAGCTTACTACCTAAGACACTATATAATCAAAAAACAAGAAACAAACAAAAGCTAAGAAGGAATTGTTACCAAGCCATCCCAGGTACAGACTGTGACAATCTCCACCTAAAATCAAAATACTGCTGCCCCTACAACCTTTCCTGACTTGCCAAAAATGGACTTGGCTGGTTTCAGAAAAGGAATGATCATAATAAACACCCTGTTCCATGCCCACCCCAAGAGCTTCAGAGACAGAACTCAGAAGGTTATGATGGTGGCCACCCAACTAAAGGATGACACCAGAGAAACCTCATTAACCAGCATAGAGGAAGACCCAGACCTCACACTCTCCTACAACCAATTCCTGGAGGAAATGAACTCTGTAACCACCCCTGCTGGGGCCAAGATCCAAGCCTACATGGGGCTCATCTGCCTAGACCAAGGAAGGGACGACCTGGAGACCTGCATACAACTATTCCTATTCCTGGAAGAGAACGCCAATATTCCTGACAACATATCAGGTTTGCATTTCAGAAACAGTCTGAACCCACACCATGCCAGCCTAATGAGACACCACCAATGTAACCTCGCCAAAGACAAGCTCCTGGCTATTGCCAGAGGCATGGGCTTCAGCCAACCACAAAGATATCACACTGGTTAGCCCTGGAACAACCAAACCCCTGGTGCAAGTATGCCCTGTCTGAAAATGACCCCAGAAAAGTACCAATGCCACGTCAGAAGTGGGCTATGCTTCTATTGCCACCATAGTGGCCACTTATCCAAGGATTGTACTAGCTGCTCTAATGGAACCCAAGGAGCCACCATTTCAGCAATAAACAACACTTATCAGTCTTAACCTATCATTGATACTACCTTATGCTACCATGACCTTGAGGTGAACAATGGGGCCCTCCTAGACAGAAGGGCAACCCTCAATTACATAGAACATAGTCTAGCTGAGAAACTGGGTGTACCAATCCAGGGGAACTCTAGACTGGTAACCTTGGGTAACAAGACAACAGACCTGTCCCTCAAATGCAAAGAGTCCGTCTCCCTGAAGTTAAATGGGAGACTCCTGCCCACCAGATTCTACGTCATGGAGAGGCTTCCCAAACCTGTAGTGATAGGTTTCAAATGGTGGGTGGACCACCAATTGAATTTGGACTATAAGAACCATCAGGTGACTGTCACTCATGAGAGCCAAACCTTAGAGGTTCCCTTCTTGAACCCTCAACAGCTTCCTGAGCTAAACAACATCACCATGGAATCCTGCAAAGCTAAGGTCCCAATTTTTTTGAAGCTTTGGGAGTCTGTCTTCTCAGAAGAAGAAGCCACCACCTTGCCTAAACATAATCAGTTTGACCATGTCATTGACCTCCTCCCCAGAACCCAACCTAAGCATGGACCTGTCTATAGTTGTGACATGAAGGAACAAGCCACCTTAAGAGAGCACTTAGACAAGATGTTGAAGAAGGGATATATACGCGCCTCCAAATCCCCTTGTTTGTCCCCTTTACTGTTTGTTAAAAAGAAGGGCAGCAACATATGTCCTTGCGTCAACTACCAGGACATAAACAGCATCACTTTAAAAAAACAGATACTCTGTACCCAATGCCAAAGACCTCTCAGACCAGCTTTCAGAAGCCAACGTCTTAAAGGATTTTTTGAGGGATGCCTTTAACCAGATACAGATCAGGCCTGGTGGCAAATGAAAGACCACTTTAAAGACTAGACAAGGTCTCTAAAAATACCTGGTTATGCCATTTGGGATGTGAAACGCGCCCAGCACCTTTCAAACTATGGTGGATGTGGTCTTGGGAGGACTAAAGAATTGGGGTTGTATAGCCTACTTAGATGACATCCTCATCTACAGTTGCACCCCTGAAGAACATGTCAAACATCTTCAGGATGTCCTACAATACTTCAAGGAACACAGGCTCTTTGTTAAACTCCAGAAATGTGAGTTCTTCCAAGAAGAATTAGAGTTCTTGGGGTACAATGTACTGAAAGGTGGATTTGCTATGAACCTGGAAAAATAGAGGCTGTGACGTCATGGCCTGAACCTAAGAACTGCAAGGAGGTCAGAAATTTTCCTGGGCCTGGCAAACTTCTGCTAGGAATCTGTCCACATTTTTTTTAATCTGCTTGCCCTTGACCCGCCTTACCTCTGAGAAACATTCATTTGTGTGGGATGACGCCGCCAGATCCACTTTAAGTTGCTAAAGAATGCCTTTGTTTCTGCCCCTTTCTTGGCAATGTCAGTTTACAATAAACCCTTCATTGTGGAGACAGACACCTCCAACTTTGCATTGGGGGGGTGTTGCTTCAGGAGGGGCATGATACTAAGCTGCACCCTGTAGCCTACTACTCAAGGAAGTTCACTCTCCTTGAGTTGAACTACCCCATCTACAATAAAGAGGTGCTTGCTATCATCCAGTCATTGAAACATTGGAGAAGATACTTTTGTGATGCCAATCACCCAGTGAGAATCATGACCAATCACAAGGACCTATCATAATTCTTCAAACTGCAACAAATAAATCAGTGTCAAGCTAGATGGGCCATATTCCTAGCAGATTACAACTTATCAATCAGCTACAAGCCTGGCAAGATCAACATTGTACCAGATGCCCTAAGCCAAAGAGCCAATCTTTTTCCTAGAGCTAAAGAGATTGAAGAACTCAATACTAAATCCTTGCTGTCCCCAAACATGATTGAGCCAATGCTCCTATTCCTGGGCTATCTAGTAGAAGGGAAGAAATCTAACTACCTCAGACTGTAGACCAGCACTGCATCTCTATCATGGAAGACTCAAAGAAAGATATCAACAGTTGATACTACCAAACAGGTTACTCCTTACATGGAAACACCCTACAGCTACACAGACGCACCTACATACCAGAAGGTCCCCTGCACTTAGAAATACTTAAGGAATACCACAACTCCCCCAGGTCAGGACACCCTGGGCGTACAAAGACTGTCAGGGAACCAACCCTGACTGGCCGGCTTGCTAGCGTCTGGGAACTGGCGGGTTGCGGACTGGGTGGGCAGGGCCCACCAAAGGATTGGTGCTAACTTAATGAGGTAGGACATTGACTTGCCCAACCACAACCACGGACTGGCAGCAGGAACAATAGTATCTATTACTCCCGTGAGAGTTATATATACAATTCCAAAAAGCTTGTTGGTGTGGTCTAGTGGGAGTTTGGCGGCAGAGGCGGGCATTGGCTTGGGGGTGACAGGTGGCTCCATGTCTATTTGGTAGGCAGGGAGGAAGTTGTATTTATCTCTGAACAGGCCGGGTTTGGTAATGTGCCAAGGGCCTTTTTGGTTGTATCTGGTTCTCTCAGTGATTCTGGCCAAGTGATCCTGGGCTAGTATGTTGTTGGCGGTATAGTCTTGGTACTTGGGCTTTAGAGGATACTCTGTGAAGTGGACGGGATCAAAGAAAGCACCTGGCGGGCAGTACGTAGATGGCGGGTTGGCAGGTGGATCAGATGATCTTTGAGCAAACTGGCAGATTACAAGGATAAAATACAGCAACAATTGGGGAAACCAATATCTCATAACCTTTATTTAAAAATGACAATGGGGGTTTGGTCTTGGCCTGGCAGTTATTTATCCCTCACTGCCAGGCTTCACTTCTTGGTTGGGTTTTCTGGACTTGGGCGGGTTGGCATTGGGTGTCTCAGATGGCAGTGTGGCACTTGGCACTGGCAGTCTGCCACTGGCCGCTTTGGGGTGAGAAGACGTTAAATCCTTCTGTTTATTGATTTGAATGTTGGGTGCCTCTTTGGGTTCAGTGCCTTCCTCGGGACTTTGGGAGAGTTTGGAATAATTCCCAGGGAGAGATTTGTCTATTTACTGGGCAAACCGCCGGTGTCAGGCGTTGGCACCTTGGGGAAATTCTTGGCATCTTGCACTGGTGGTTTGCTTGCAGAATCCTGCAGGACAGCTAAGGGTTTGGGTCCTGGCGGGCTGGTAGCAACTATGAGCCTGGCGGTCTTCAAAGAGGTTTGTCCAGGGTTTGACTCTGGCTCTGTATTTTGAGATTTAGGAGCATCCAAATTGTCATTCCTGACAAAGACTCTCAAAGAAATCCAGAGAACCTACATGCAGCCCAGGATGAAGCCAGATATTGAATAATACCTCATTGGTTGCAAGACATGTGGACATACCAAGCCTAAGAAAGAAAAGCCATAAAAATTACTACAACCCCTCCAGATTGCAGAAGGCCTTTGGAAGTCAGTATCCATGGACTACATTGTGGAACTGCCTAATTCAAAAGGATTCAATGTCATCTTTTTAATTGTCAACTGTTTCACCAAAATAGTTTGCTTCATACCAACAACAACCAAATTAACTGCAAAGAAAACAGCCACTCTATTCATGAACCTAGTATTCATGAACTACAGACTCTCACAATAAGTGGTCTCAGACAGAGGCCCACAATTTACCTCTAGGTTTTGGGCCCAAATCTTAAAGGAATTGGGAATAAAAAGATTGTTGTCTACTGCATATCACCCTCAGAGCAACATACAGATCAAGAGAGTAAACCAGCTCCTCAAACAGTATTTACAATACTATGTTACCTCAGAACAGAACAACTGGGTAACACACCTAACAATGGCTCAGTTTGCTACAACAACCAAGACCGCAGCTCCATTGGTATGTCCCCCTTCAAAGCCAACTACAGATTTAATCTTGCATGAGACTCCCCTCCCACAGAGGAAGCCAACAACCCAGAAGGACGAGACTGGGTCAGCAATATCCACGCATACCAAGAAGAATGTGCCCAGAACCTGAGAAGAGTAGTACAAGTATACAAGAACTTTTTTGACAAGAAACAAAGCCCTGGTCCCTCAATCAAAGTAGGAGACCTTGTATACCTCAGTGCAAAGAAAATCAAGACCACCACCCATTGCGCTAGCTTGAGCCCCCAACAAACAGGTTCTTATAAGGTCTTACAGTGTATTGGTTCCATAGCATACTGACTAGAACTGCCCCCAGATGAAATATTCACAATGTATTCCACTGCTCCCTGTTATCAAAAAAGAAAGGACCTTCTCTCCCGCACCAGATAGTGAGAACAGCTCCCCCACCTATCAAAGCAGAAAACTTCACAGAACATGAAGTTCAAGCCATATTAGGACACAAACTCTGATACCAAAAACCTTATTTCCTGGTCAAATGGAAAGGGTACCCCAATTAAGAGAATATTTGGGAACCAGAATCCAACCTGGAGAATGCTGCTACTCTGCTGAAGAAATACAAGTCTCAGAATAAAGAGTCATGCTCTGCAAGCTTGACTATGGTAGGAGATAATGCCAGGTCTCAGAATGCCCTGGATAATCAGCTGGCCTTCCTAGAGGCAAAAACTCCCACAGCTTAGGAACCCTTACCAAGTATCTCCCAGAGCAAGAAAACCCCTTTTCAACTAAAAAATGGCCCAGGATTTGAGAGGCACACAAGCCTCAGATCCCTGGATTTGATTCCATTAACAATTTTGGCCCTCTTAATTATCAGGAAACAATACATCAGGAGAGTGATTGTTTGATTGCACAATTGGGCGCTCAATTGCTCTCAGGTTCTATAAATAGCAGTGGCACCTTGGCTTGCTGCAGCCCAAGCAAGGTTCCTGATATACCAACCAATGAACATCTACCTCCAGGCCTAAGTACGCAAATTCCAGTCAAAACTATGAGTTTAACTGAAATTGATGCCATCAGATCTCTGGTGGCACAAAAGGCCACAAAATTACCAGTAAGTATAAGTAGTGACAAGGAGAAGCCCTCCTCACTGTTGACATCTTAATAAAGCAAGTTTATACCCAGTAATCATTATCTTCTTGCAGGAATTATATATTTTTGCTCAAATTTAATTATTCTGTTTGCATCTATTTGTGAATTCTCTACTTAATATAAACTTTCCTATCTGTACCCTCCTGGCTATACTCCTGCTACCTCAGTCAATCTATCCTGTGCTCTTGACTTGGAGTATTTCTATCCCCATCATCTGGATCTCCCTCCTGGTTGTGCTAAAGAGACCATCCTGCCTGCTATGAAGGAGATTTCTACTAATCCCCTGTGGGGTTCCTGTCCACCAGTCCCCAAAGTGTATCCTGGGTCATATCCAGGGACTTCTTGGAGGAGTCAACATTCCCCAGCAGTGGTAAGTGGCTGGTCAGAAGCTTTCAAATGGCCTGCATAACTGCAAACTCTTCCAGCACCTTCCCAATTACTAGGCAAGCATTGCCACCAAACACCTGTACTTCAGTGGGCACTACCTCTCTGTGGGCTTGTAGAAATCCTGTAACAACCTGATAAATTCATTTCCTATAAATCCATTTCCCCTATCTGTCATCTCAAGATGCCTAGTCATGTTTCCCACTCCTCCTGGGCAGACTTACTGGAGGCAAATCTTCTACAATCTTGACAATAGGTATCTTCCTCCCCTTGGCTAGGGTAAAAGGTATGGAGTAGCTCACTCTTAGGGATTGTATTTTTATCACAGAAAAATTTGGGCAGGGGCTGTAATAGGTTTTTATTCACAGTCAGAAGGAAGATCCTCTTAGAAAACTTCTGATATAATGCCTGGATGGGGGGGAACAATATGGGTTTGCCAATACTTAAGTCCTTCAAAAATCTCTTGGACTCCTTGTACTTAGTCTTGGGCTCCTGCAGTCTATTCCAGCTCAGGCTTCTTATTCTTAGCCCTGGCTGTTGTATCTCGGGCTTCTGCACCTTTAGCTTTGTCTTCATTTCCTTCTGCAGTCCTGGTGGCCTTTGTAATCCACTTGATCCAGTCCCTTAAAAGTCTCATATAGCTTCCCCTTTTATAGCTCCTTGTTTCTGTCCAAAATTTCTCTCAGAACTCTTCTTTTCCAAAGCTTAAACTATCCAGTTTTTTTCTCTCTACAATATAAAACTTTAAAACTTACTTCAGCCAATGAAAGCCCTGAATTTTCTGCTTCTGCTCCTCATTTTTTAGGCTTTAACTTTTAAGTTAAAGTCCTCAAAACACTGATTAAATAAACTTCAGCTAAAAGCCAAATGACTCACTCTTGACTATGGTTTGAACTAGAAGCTGTCTTGCTCTGGGTAAACAACTGCTCTGCGTTCTGAACAGCTTTGTTGTGATTCCTGTCATGTTTATCCAGAAAATCTCAAGCAGTTTTGCCTATGTTTTACATAGGGAATTTTTGAACCCTTAATTCTTTGATGTTTCTCTGTATTTCCCTGCGTTTTTTCAGCGTTTTGTGCCTTTGAACCCGCCCATTGCTTGCCCCTCAACTCTCCTAGTTGTTCTTGGCAAAATTTGCTTATTTGTCCTTACAGTTTCTCTGTCCTGTTTCCGGCTTCTTTCTGGATTTTTCCCATCTAAAAGATTCTTTCTCTCTTTCTTTCTTTCTTTCTTTCTATTTATATGATATTTAATTCTTTTATATCATATTTTTGGCAGCTTAAAATCCTTATTTAACTGCTTCTTATATTAGTATTTCCTCTCCTAAGACACCAAAATCAGAATTCCAGCCTCTATATCCAGTCTGGCTAGTCCTTCTAAGAAATCTTCTAGCTCTATAGCTAGTCCTGCACTATCATCTTCTGGTCCTTCAACCAGTTCTTCACCCACATCTTCCAGCTCTTCAGCTTAACCAGCAATCAGTCTATCTTAGTCCACAAACAGCTCCTTCTAATCCTCAAACAGCTTATTCATCATGATCAGCTACTCTTGCATCATGATCTATCAGTCCTTCAGCTTATCATAACTAGGAACCACCTTGGTTCCACCTGCACAATGAACCATCTTGGTCCCAAACTTAAACATTAACCAACAGTCCCTCAACTAGTCTTCACTGTGATCATACAGTCCTTCTTACTAGTCTTCTCTGCTGATTCTGTGAACCACATTGGCTCTTTATCTCAGTCCCTGTTACCAGAACCTGCAGATCCAGGCATAAGTCTACATTGAACTGGCGCTTGACTGGGCCCTTGAAAGTGGCAATTCACTTAGGCCATCTGACCATAGATCAATATCTATGTGTTGTTTTTATTCACCCAGGTGATTAAGTCTGGGCTTTCAGTTGCAAAGTAATAAGCTTTACTTCCCAGAGGCCTGATCACACCAAGTTCTGCAGCTGCTTCCCTGAACAACCACCTTGATGACACCTACAAGCATATCTATGCCCTTCAATGCTCACTTTGGGCTCTCCCCAAAGCTCCCATGGGGACATAAACAAGGACACCCTACCAGTCTGTTAGGTAGGATGCTTGCTCACAGACCTCCTGTAAGCGTATTAGGGTACATAGAGCCCTCAGAGCTCTTCCCCTCCCTGGCAGCCCATGTTACCTGCCAGGGGTCCTAAACTCACAGCCCTGGTAGGCAATTCCTCTACTATGCTGGCATACACTTCTACCCTGGCAGCCTGTGTTACCCACCAGGGTCTAAACATCTTCCAGCCTGAGTAGCACACACTACCCATCAGGCTGGATCACTTCCCACCCCAAGCAGCTAAAGTTCCCTGCTAAGCTATCTTATTCCTCACTCCTAGCAGCCACAGTTTCCTGCTGGTGAGGACCTCTAGCCCACAACAGCTAATATATTCTGCTGGATGGAGATAAAATCTGCCTCTAGTAGTCTTTACACCTACTAGCTAGACTTTACCTTCCTTAGTAGTCATAATTCCCTACTAGGCCTCTACCTGCAACAAACAAAAAACACATGGACCATACTTATCATAGCGTCTTTTTTTGAAGCCAAATCAACCCTTTCCTGAAAAACCGTTTATATGTGGATCATTATATCCCCCTGCCCAACGCGCCTCCTGCTCAGGGCTTCAGTAAGTTGAAGTTTGTCTATATCACAGTATTGGGGCTGGCCAACCAGGCTGTTCCCCATACTGAAAGTTGGCCTCCCCTAGCTACTGAAGTCAACTATCTGGTCAGAATCATGCCTATTGTGTACATGGCCTTCTAGGCCCGGCCTGCCTCCCCTGTGGGAGTCCAGCCGGACTCTGGTATGGGCTGTGACACTATTAGTTTTGTGTAGGTTGTTGAACTTTTGAGCAGCTTGTTTCTTTTTCAAGAATATGTCATGAAGGTTCTTGGGTCAGCTCATGTCAAACTGTCATCTAATGTATGTCAAGAGACCGTTGTAAAAGTCTAATTGTGGTCCAGCCTCATCAAAGTTGATGCTGTTGGGAGCTCAGTTATGGATATATTTGTATGTTGCAATACATTATTTGATGGTTTCAATCAGCTTAAATGTTCTTATTTTGTCATGATTACCACATCAGAGCCCTTTATGGCAATTTCCTTAATAATTCCTTATTGAACATGTCCCTATCTTTATTATGATTAGATTCTTTTCAAACCAGTTGCTCATAAACCATAAGGCTGCTCCTGTAACTTGTAAGGAATTTCACTAGCCCAGAGTCTTTGGGGGGTAACCAACTTGTGTCAATTTGTTTTGTTTGCTTTGAAGTCAGAGGTTGACATCTTCTCAGTGTAGTCCTGAGAACATCACAATTTTTACTGAACAGAGACATTGAAATACAATGTTGGGTATTTCAGGTACGTCCTGGGTCAGAGGCAGGTTCAAAACTCCTTGGGTGCTGATAAGTTTGTACTGTTTGGTAGGTACAAGGATATTATTGAATACAGTGTACCATGTGCAAACATCTTGCCTTTCTTTTTATTTTCTCCAGCCAGTGGGGAGTTCCATCCACTGGGTTCTTTTCTTTTTCAACAGGTTTTTCTTTAAGTTTTTTAAGTATGATTAACTTTAAGGGAACAAACTTTGGGCAGCCAGCCCATCATTTTCCTGTATTAGGTGGGCCACAAGCCAGGCATTTATAGCCCACCATAATATTGATGCTAACTTAAATAGTTAAGGAATAGATTTTTCACCCAAGATCACAGACTAGAGGCTGGGAGAATGGTGTCAATCACCCACAAGAGGGTAATGTACACTTTTTCAAAAAGCTTGTTGGAATGGTCTAGGAAAAGTTTAGAGGCAGCTCCACACCCAGTTGGTAGGCAGGAAGCAAGTTATAAATATCTTTAAACAGTTGGGATTCAGTAACAAACCAAGGGCTCTTTCTGTTAAATCTGGCCAACTCTTTAGCTTGGGCTAAGAGATTGTGCGGTAGAATACTGTCAGAGGTATATTCAGGGTTTAAAGGGTACTCCATAAAGTGGATGAGACCAAAGGGAGCACTTGTAGGACAAAACTTGTGGGAAGGAAGGACATAATAAGTGGATTTGAATTGGCAGATAACTAATATAAAGTATGACAATATTTGGAAAGAACAATATCTCATAACCTTTATTCAAAAATGGCAATAAATTCTGGTGCAGGGTCCAGGGGTTCATATAGTACCCTGCTGCCAGACTTTAAATCTACTAAAGGGGAATCACCATAAAATTAAGAAATATGAATTTGGGTGAGCAAGACACCTGAGTTTTGGGGTAGCCAAGTGTCACTGGTGCAGGAAGAGTGCTCATTGGCCGGATCTTTAATAAGGGTAGTGTTGTGTTTGGCTCCTGGGGACAACATCCAGGAGGACACGGCGGGAAATCTTTATAACAAAAGATTTGAGGTTTGAAGCTAGCCTTGGGTTAGCCTTCAGAGCAAAATTAAGGGTACATACCTTAATTTCTTGGAATAAAAGATGTGAAATTCCTTTTGGCAAAAAGGAAAGGAAAAGGCTTGAAGAATATTAAAGCCAACACAAATGTGGATAAACTTGTCTTTATTAGGAGAAATGATTCTACTTAAATAGTAGACAAGGGTCAATGATCACTCATTAAGTAGACAGAGTTGTCAGGATACCAAGAGTACTGTGGAGCTCCAGCAGGTGAGGGAGGAGTCAAAGCAGGTACTGGAATGGCCAACCAGATGATGGGACCTAACTTTACCAGGTAGGAAAGAGCCTTCCCAGCCACAGCCCAAGGTCCAGTGTCAGGAATGCCTTTGCTACCTTTCCTGACAACAACAAGGAAATCTTGATAGATCTAGGGTCTAAAAATCATTCTCCCAATATGGGCTTTTCCCCAGGTCCTAGAAATGAATTATTAGTATGTAGTATCAGACCTAAATTACCTTTGAATTGCCTTGGATCAGGCTCAGATGCCCTCTTCCTGGCCAACACGGGGATCAAACCCGGGTCCTCACAGTCATTGTTTAATCTCCTAAACAATGTTAGTAATTTGAATTCAAACTTACCTTCAACATCTCTCAAAAATGCTTGCTGCAGCCAATCAGATGTTACAACCATGCTAGGAGCTTGCAAACTTGCTTTTGCTTTGAACTCAAATGAGGTTAAAAGACAACCAGGCTCTGCACTTAACAACAAAACAGTTAAGAGTGATTTACCTTCTTCTGGGGCCCAGGTTTCAGCAACAGTTGTTCCCCAAACTGTTAATTCTCTAACAGCTTTGTGTAAATGACACCTAGCTGTTTAGAGAAGCCTTAACAGGGGCCAGTTATTTTTAAAAATAATCTTAAAAATTCAAGTCAAAGCTCCCCCTGCCAAGTTTCCCTCCTCATTTTGCCCCAACTTCCCCAATACTGCTCAATTCCCCTTGAAACTACAATTTAAAACACCTCTTAACAGCCTATAAAAGGCTCCATTTGTCAGGGTGTTTGATTGTTCAGTTAATAAAGTCAATTTCCTTACCTAATTGATTTTTTTGCCTGCTCTCCAGTCCTGAAATCAAACAACATGATGCTACCCAAGTCTTCCCAATGGGGACCATTTGGGTATAAATTGTTGGTTTGGTTGCTCCTTGTCCAGTCCTTTACTGCAAGCATATCTTTTGAAACCAGAGCAGATTCTGGTTCATCTCCTCCTAATTACCTAGACAATGCATGGCGTCAAGTGGTACCAGGCATATGGTACACCGCCACTCCATTGTCACAGAATTCCCCCATCACATAGAAACCACAGGTCATGGGGGCCAGTCCGCCTTCTCCTTCCTTGTTTCATACCTTGGCTTCTGTCTTCCTTCTCAGTTATCTTTGAGCTTACTTCATGTTGGGAAGGTTCAATCCCCTTTTGGTTTGATACCATCTGATTAGAGAATTGTTACATATGGGGATGGTCTCTGTTCCAATTGGTCCTCTAATCACAGGGTTGAATCCATCCACGGCCATACACCTTTTGGGTGGTATGTTTCCGAGCAGATAGGTTCCTGACATCCAGTCACTGGCAAGGCAGAGTCAATCAATCCCATGAGCGTCAGATAAAGCACTCCCAGGAATTGACTACTCTGGACAGTGGCATCAGAAGTGGGGGTTGAGATGGTTGGTTTGGGTGTTGGGGGTGGTTCCATGGGGACCAAGTAGGCAGCAGAATTGTTGTACTTCCTGTTGAAGATCAAAGGGTAGATGGTGATTGCTTTGCTGTCACGGACAATTTGGTAGGGTTCCTTGGGTGCGTTTGGGCAGGTGTACCACTGCAAGTCTTCCAATGTCCAGGGTTTGTGGTCAGGATTAGCAGGATACTCAGTGAAGTACACAGGGCCAAGTGGAGCATTGGGTGGATGGTAGTAGTCAAAGGCTTCAGTTTTGTCAACTGGAGTCTGACTATCTATCCCAGTGGATGGGTACTGACGCTTGGGTGTATGCAGATGGAAGAGTATCAAAAATAGGTATGGAAACAGATTGGTGAACCAAAGGTTCATAACAACTTTATTTGGTAAGGATGACAATACAGAACTTTTTCAAGTGCTTATGATTTATATACTTACTCGCATACAGGTGCCTCTGGGCATTCTGCTGGTGCTATCTGTGTGGCAAGTTTTGGCATCTCAGGTTCTGCTGTTTGGTTGGCTGCTTCATGGTCATTTTTGGGGTTTTCAGGAACAGTTGTTTGACTTTTTGGTGGCCCATCTTGGCTTGGCTGGCCATTGATTCTGGAAGGCTTGGCTTCTGGGGTTATGGGTTTTTTTCAATTTGATCACCATTTTGGGACTGGCTTGACAGGCTCTCCTGAGCCCAAAGAACTTGATTAAAAAAGGGGTCCCCAATTGGGGACCCCAAATCACTTAATGGAGGGTGGGCTTGATCTGGGTTTACTAGGCAGCTAAAAATGGCCTGCCCAGGCCCAGCCAACCCCACCAAGGCTTAGGTATAGCTTTTAGGGCCCAAAACAGGCCTTTCAGCTACCACCAGGGCAGGAATGATTCCCGCACCTAGATTTGCTTTGAAAAGCGCAAATCCAGGTGCGGGAGGATCTGCCCCGCCTGCTAGCCCCGCCTGGTGGCCAGGAGCGGGTTTGATTCCCACCCGGGGCTTTGAATCTGTTACTTTTGTAACAAGAGTGACAGAAGGGGTCACATTGGGATGAGGTCATACCAGGATCAGTTAAGGACAGGTATGATATTCTGGAATGGGTGGATATTGAACCAGACCCATTTGCAGAAGGCAAGGAATTCCCAAAATTGAAAGCAAAACTGACTAAATCTTCACACATATCAATATTTGAAGGCTATATTGAAATGGTATTAATGGCACAATTTACAACAGGTAGCACAACTATTCTGTTCTGGAACAATATTCTTGGAAGAGGCCTTCAGGTCCATGTTTCCTTCAGGTGCAGGATTCTGATTGGTCACCAAGGTAGACATCAATTTCATTAAGCCAATGGTGGGAATCTCTTTGCCTTCATTAGACAACTCATTGTGTTTTTTTGCTAGGTGCCATTGTTGGCAAGTCTATGCTGATGTCTTTGTCCTCAATAGTATTCACGGTTTGGATCAGAGAGGATTTGATCCCAAAAAAATGTGGGCAGCTGTTCCCTGGTTCTCAGGGCTGGTGGCCTGCGGGTGGTCTTGACCAGGGGTTGAAACCTGCTCCAAGCCTTGGGTTTCAAGAGGAGAAAACCATCATTCCTGACAATAACCTACCTGTGCTACCACTGTCAAATATATACTTTTGGAAAGTATAATAAACAAAATAAAGGGGAAATTTAAGAAGAGAATGATACTTTATTGGATATGAATTTAAGATAATATATAGTATTATGGCAAGCCACATAGCATCCATGTACATCATGCTAGTCATTAGGCTTGTCTGGGTAGTGTTCCAATTAAGATTTGAAATGTTTGGTCCCCGTATAAGATGGACATCTGATAAGAGTGCCACCAATTATCCATCTTAGCTATTGAGCCTTTACACTGCTTTTGTTAATTATTTCTATAATAATAGTAGCACAGATTCGAATTTCAGCTGTTGGATGGCCAGTTTGCCTATTAATTACTTGTTGACAAAAATTCAAACTTATGTCAACTTCAACTTCAAGATAGATGTTTCAAGCTTTGCTTTGACTTTTAGGGGAGCAGGTAAGTATCAATGGGCTAGGTGTCATAGTTATATCATACTTTCTAAATAAATTTTTTTATCAAGGCAATTTTAGCTAACATGAATTTTATGACGTAGCTGATGCTAAAAATTGACTGCGCTATTATTCTAAAGGGGTAGAAAATATTTGGACTTGAACTTAAATCTTGTGGGAGAGAATTATTTTTGAGGTGACGTATTATTATTTTAATCATATTTCTTAAGTCCCCTCCTCCAAGCGAACCTTCTTGAAACCTTAATTCCTGATTTTTCTTGTCATTTAGTTTACGCCTTGTCGAAAATCAAAGTTGAGTGTATACTTTGCACAATTAGGATAAAAGATTAATAGTTACCCTTATAATATCTTTATCATGTCCTTGCTTAAAAATGAATATTCGACTATTGCTGAAATAAAGAAGTTAATTCCTCCCATGTTAAAATCGTTCCACAAAGGACAAAATGGAAGAGTTGCCGTTATAGGTGGGTCTTTAGAATATACAGGTGCACCATATTTTAGTGCCATGTCTTCTTTAAGAGCTGGTGCCGATCTTGCACACGTTATTTGCGAGCCCTCTGCAGCAGCTGTTATCAAAACATACTCTCCCGACCTTATTGTTCACCCCCTCTTACGCACAGAAGGGTGCAAAGAATTTAGCAGTCAAGAGATTGTTTTCAAGATTGACGAGCTGCTGCCCCGCTTCCATTCATTAATTATAGGTCCTGGCCTCTCACGAGATCCCCTCATCTTGAGCACTACACTGTTAGTGATTCAAAATGCAAAAGCTAAAAAAATACCCATGGTTATAGATGCTGTACGATATCTCACATTCATAATCACTGAGCTTTTAAGGATGGCCTTTTTTTGCTGCAAAAAAAATCCCGACATTTTTCCAAGGCTACAAAGAGGTTGTCTTAACACCTAACCTCGTGGAATTCGGTAGACTTTGTCAGGCTAAGGTATTTAACGCACCTTTTTCGGCGATTAAACTTCTAGTCTCTTTCTATTAGCGATTTCCCAATCGAAAAGCAAGCTGCAGAGCTAAGCAAAGCTTTCGGAGGAATAACCATATTACAAAAGGGTCAAGTAGATTATGTCGCTAATGCTGAGACAGGTACTGCATTTTAAAGCTGGCTATCTTATGTGCCCGAAAGCTTGGCCAGTTGAAACTTCTGGGGGGCTGAAACGCTGCGGCGGTCAAGGAGACCTTCTTTCAGGGACTTTGGGGACCTTTATGGCTTGGGAAAAGTTATACCGCGACAAGTTGTGGGAGTAAGTCCAAAGTTTAATTAATGGATTCTTATGGGTACAGTCATGATGATAGCGTAGATCTTTCCAGTTCTAAACTATTGTGCTGTTGGGCTTCCAGCTTTATAATTCGCAAAAGTTCAAAAGCTGCCTTTGAGAAACATGGCAGATCCACACAGGCCTCAGATATGATACCTGAAATAAGCTCAATATTCAAGGAATATTTTGATAATCCTAGCTCCCAGCTATAGTTACATCAATATTTAACAAAGTGGCATTCCTTTAATTCATATTAAGATAGGGCTGTCGGCCTTGAGTTTGACTTCTCAAATATGCTATATTCCACTTTTTCATCATTTCTTACCAAAAATCTTTAGCAGTAATTTTTAAACAACTAATGATTTTTATCTTTTATTTTGCCTAAGTTACGAGAGTAACACTATTCCAGCCCAACAGTGATCTTTTTATTTTGGTTTTTCTATTACATCACCACATTAACCTAACTATATGATATGTTAAGATGCAGCACAGAATCTAAGTTGCTTTAATATTTTTGCGACTTAACTAATTATAGTTCACCCCTTGAAGAGCTTAGAGGAAAAAAACAGCTAAAAGAGGAAAGAAAAGAGAGTTTCAATAGTATGATTTTATTTGGGTAGATAACAAGTATCTATTGTTGAAACTGCAGGGTAAACCCCCTGGTAAGATTCCAAGTCTGAAAAAGACCCATAACTTGACTCAACTCACCCAAGACTCAAAGCCAGGACGCAATCAGCTAAGTTCACCAGCATAAGACATCATGACTAAATAGATCATATATGGAGACAACTCATTTCCTAATAATAGCACCCCATATAGTAAGATGCATATGGGTCATTCTTTTAGGGGTTAGGCCGTTTTCTAATTTACATGCTGTCCAAGTCGCAGAATAACACAGTTTGATTTTTTTAAAAACCAATTACACATGTTTATATTTAAAATAATGATAACCCAAAAAAGCAATATTTTTTACACTGTAAACTATCAAAATGAAGCTAAAAATCTCATCTTTCTAATGTTATTAAAATACTAATATCTAATTTATACTGAATATTAATCAAAAGCAATTTAAAAGAGCATATGTCAGATTTTATTATACTATTTTGATGATGATATAAAGTATATTGCCAAAAAGAACTAATACAAGTGTGTACTGGTCAGCAGACTGTCAAAAGCAAACAAATCATTCATGTTCATGATTAGTTTTCTTTTAGACAGTCTGCCTAAATCTGAACACAAGCCCTTTGCTTGGAATGCACTTTTAATAGAACTAAAATTTAGTACAATAAAGGTAGTGCAGTTAAATAATTTTTTTATATAAGCTTAGGCAATCAAAAAACATATGTAAGGCTTTTTATTAACAACAATGTTCAGGGTGAAGAAAAACTTTGAGATAGATACCATTTTGAGTCTGCCCCTGATTATGATTAGGGTCAAACAAAGCTACTAATCCCTGAACATTAGTAGTAAAAGAAAGCGCAACATAAAGCTGACCATGGGTGAAGGGGTGATGGGTAAGATCAAGCCCTACATTATTTAGAGACTGGCCCTGAGACTTATTGATTGTCATTGAAAAACCTGGATGAATAGGAAATTGCCAGCACTGCAAGATAAAATGAAAATCCTGCTCCCCAAGCATTGTCAAGCAAGGAATAATGTAAGATATGCCCTGATAAAATCCCGAAGTAACTGTTATGTGGGTTGTGTTTTGGTAACAAGTGTCAACTATGACCATTGTACCATTGCAAAGACCCTCAGAAGTATACAGGTTTCTTAAGATCATGGCTGAAGCACCAACCTTTAAAGTAAGATGTGCTAGAGGTAAGCTGCTGCAGTTGCAGGTGTTCTAACCTCTACTGGCAATAAATATTTGGCATCATGAATCTCTCCAGAGTCAGCAGTATCTTCCAAATAAAAAAGTAGTTGACACACCAGGGCAAGATTTAAGAACAGTGGAATTGATAACAATAACCTGGTTATTAGTGATGGCTAAAATAGCACAACCAGTAAAGTATTCTCTAGAAGTTTCAGGGATAAGATCTAGAAGTTTCTCATGAGAATAGATTCACTCTAAAAGCTGCTCAGTTTGAGTAATCTTTTCAATCATTGGAGGCAAGGATAGTTGGTCATGATGGTCTGAAGCATAGCTCATTGTACGTAGCCAGGTATTGTAGGCCTGATCTTGAGGGGTATCATGTAATTGATGTTTTGATGAAGAAATAAGATTTCAAGATGTTGCCAGAGATTGATACTTTGAATACAGGCATCTACCTGCTAAGCGCGGTTACCATTGCAGACAATCAGAAGTGTCTGTTGGAAATCTCCACCAAATAACACTGGAATGCCACCAAAAAGATGATTATTTTGACAAATGACACAAAGAGTAAGCTTAACAACCATAATTAAATGCTTGTGCTGCATGGGAGCCTTGTCCTGTTGTCAAAACAGCAGGCTCAACCCACAAGCAAGGTTCCAAGCAAGCGGGTTTGTGACCCGCAATCTGATTACCCGGTCACTCAAAGCCAGACTAGGAAGTCAACTCAAATTGCCAAATCCAACAACACAAACAAATGATGATCCCTTATGGTGGATACCTTGTTTTGGCGTTTGACTCATTACCAGGATCAAGCCACCCCCTTCACATCCAACTGTGTGATCAAAACAATCATGTTCCTGTTATCCATAATTCACAATAGCTATATAATCACTATCTCTCAATAAAGATTATTATCTAGCTTCTAAAATATTTCCCCCTTGTAACTCTGCTAAAACAGCACAGTTACAACATTGGTAGCGCAGGTAGTTTCCCCATCCTACCTTATCTTGTAAAATTCCGCCTGTTGCCTGTACTTGCCGCGGCCAACAAATCCTTGACAGAATTATGTCTGGCCTCCTGCTGGACTGGACC
>QTSX02003273.1:0-22439 GCA_014839935.2 Entomophthora muscae
ACAGTACAATCATAGGGGTCAGTGTCCACCAAAATGGGGCCACCAAGAACCTGATTGGATAAGAGTCTGGCGGCAACCACAACTCTGTGCATCCACAAATTCTCTGTTCTTTTGTTGGTGAAGATGCCGTGGAGTCCCAACTGGAGACGTACCTGGACCATAGGCATCCGCAGGTCACGTCTCCATAATGGCCATCATAAGGGGATGGGCTGTGTCACCTTTGGTCAAAGTACGGGCACCAGTTGGGGTCTTCTTGGTAGGGGGCCACAGTTGGTGTGGGCTTGCAGGGTTGCAGCCACAGTGGACTTTGAAAACCCCATTGCGGCTGCAATTTCCCCAAGGGACATAAGCTTCTCTTGCTTTTCAACCATTTTGAGAACAATATCTGGAGTGATTAATTTTCTTCTTTGTCTTGCAGGCTGATTGGCTGGGGGAGGGATGTGTTCATCATGGGAACTGGTCAATGCCATCTGATTGGCTGTTTTGGGGTTCTGGACTCTCTGGGTGACCCCATGGCTCAAATGGCTGATTCTGGATGCCATTGCTGATAAGGGATTTGGGTTAGCAGCTGCCTGTACTTGATGGGCAAACAGGGCCATGCTTGAGGACGCAGGAGAAAGAACACACTCCTGGGTGGTACTTGTGGAGGGGCCTGTGGGTTAGGAGTGGCCATAGACAGAGGCTTCACCGTTAAGAGACCCAGTGTAGCCCTGCATGATTTTGTCAAGACCAGGGAACATCTCGTTGACTTGGTTGGTGTTGTAAGAAGACATAATAATAAAATTTATTACAATTTTAAACTCAAGAAGAGGAATGTATATTTTAGTCAATTTTATTGTTATATATGGCAAGTTGGTGAATATTATGTTCTAAATTTTAGCCGTCCTAAACTGGAATAGGGTGATTTTTGAGAATGCCTGTGATTCCTAAAAGAATCATCACAAATCCACTCTAGATCCTTTTATTTACTATTTGAGATGCCCATAAATTATATTTATTTTAAATTCCTTGCAATTATGATTTGAAACTTGGTTCTTGGATTTGACAGTCCCACAATTTCAGATTTGTTAATTTTTACATGATGTCTATGATTTGTTCTACATACAGGAAATCTCAAATTGTACATTAGAATCCTACATTTCTGATTTATATATCCTGCATTTGTTTTTTGTGTTTTGTCTTTTGTTAGTTGAGTTATCTGCTCAAGAGATTCAAAATCTGCCCATTCAAATAAACCAAAAAAAAGTCAAATTGAATGATTAATTTTATTTAATATTTTACTTTTCACTCAGCTGAGTTGCCTGCAAAGGTGATTTGAAATTTGGACCAAGGATTTGGTAATCCTACATTTTTACGTTTAGGTTCTTAATTTACAGTAAAATACCAGACACCCCTGAGAAAACAATTGAGCGCTTACTAAACATTCAGAAGAAGGTGGTTGAGGGCCTCCAGTTTAAGGTGTACAATCTTTCTGCACCGTCTGTCTGGGTTGACAACCCTGAAATGTATGCCCACCTGAAACCTTCAAAGCGCGCAAGGAAAGAGGATATTTAATTGCCTGCTCAACTTCTTGCGCCAAGAACGGCCAAGCCTGCCAAAGCCGCAGGCAAGGAGAAAACCCGCAAAGGTAACCTAAAAAATAAATTAATAAAAGTTTCCAAATACTTACCTTTTTTTGTTAGAAAACGTTGATGGTGAACTCTGCCGGGTCCTGGTCCCTTTTGTCCCCCCACCTTTTATGCAAATTATGCCACTCACATGGCTAGGCAGCTGTTTCTGTCCCCCCCTGTTGTGCGGGAGCTTGAAGACAGAATTCACAGGTCCTTTCCAATGTTGTGGGAGGCATTGGCTGAGCTTACACATTCTGAGGGGGCATCTGAGTGGGCAGTTACTGCCTACAAGGATGCCTAACTGGTCCACCTGGACCTGGTGGTTCTCATTGAAGTTTACTGTGTAAACTTCATTGAGCTTGTTTGGGACGTCCTGGCAACGCTCCCAATCAAGAATATACCAGAGATGGGCTAGGCACATGTGGCTTCTTGCTTCTGCTTCCCAATAGAGCACACCATGTCTTACCTGTTGGGGAACTTTGGGTGCGTGGTGGGTAAATTGGCTGTTCCAGATGCAATAGTCATAAAGAAGGCTAAGACCCTCCTGGCGGACTTTGGGCTGGCCTGGAGTGCCAACAAGACAGGGGTCCCTCTGGCAATGGAGCTGACTTTTTCTAAAACAAAAGACAAGAAGAAGATCAGTGTAGTTTTTAATAAATTGTGTGAGTTTACTGAAGTCTTTGCTGGGCAAAGGCTTCATCTGGTGGTTTACCTTGGGTATCTCTTCTACTTTGGAATGGGTGCCAGCGTGGAGGACCTAGACAGGGTCCTTCTTGGGATTGACAGGGCTCAGCTCTCCTTGGATGGGAAGAAGGTCCCCCCAGATACAACTCAATTGACCATGTGCTCCAGGACGCCCTGGTCCTAGCTGGGATATACAGGTTTGCAGCCTCACCTGAAAAGCTGCTGCTTCACTCCCAACTGACTGTACTCCCTTTCACCAGCAGGCAGGAGTATTTTAACCAGGGTGTATCCACCGTCCACGGTGTGGCAGTGGAGGTTGTGCACCACCTCCATTGCAGGGTGGGTACATACCGCCGAACCCATTACAGGCGCCCTTAAAACTCTCTTTCCCAATAAATATCTTTACACTTTAGATTATTTTTATTATAAATAATTTTTATAAAAACTTATTTTAGCAAACAAGTTTTGTGACATAAATCCAAGAGAAGGTTTTCATAAAAGCATAATAATATACATTAATAAAATGCAATTCTACTTTTTACCTTATACATTTAACTTTTTAATTTGATTTTTATATTTATTTGATAAGAGTAATATAAATATATTCATGAGATCCAGTATCAAGTGTTTGGGATAACCTCAGATTACATAATAAAAAATTAATATAAAATAAATAAATTACTAACCTCCATTGATGGTCCTGCCAAAACTGATTGTGGGCTTAGAAGCTTCTAAATATAAAACTATAATCAATAAATCTTAAATAGTAAATTAGAGAATATAAAAAAAGTTGGACAAGCTAAGCCTTTAATTGATTGGCTGTTTGGCAAGGCAGGCAGGGATGAACAAATCAGTGTGGCCATAGAATTTGGCCACAGTCTCAGCTGGGAGGGTGTGGATCCCAGCCTGCAGCAAATCAAACAGGTCTTTGGTCCCAGTTGGGGTTCCTTGCTTGACAACTTGCATGAGCCACCCAAAGACTTCCTCAATGGGATTTAGGAAGGGCAAATAAGCAGGGAGGAAGAGAAGGTGCATATTTGCCGGCAGGGGGGCCCCGGAGCAGAACGGAACCCAGACAGCCACCAGGAGACCAACGCCAGCACAAGAGGGGAAGCCGGGCGGCCCCAGGGCCCGGACAAGGAGGAAGAAGAAAGGCACAGACCCAACACACCCCGACCAAGAGGCCACCAAAAGCGGGCCGACCACACCACCCCGCGAGCCGGGGACCACCCAGGCAGAGAGGAAAGCGAGGCAAGAAAAAAGACGCATGGCTTGAGGGAGGACCCCCCAGACGCAATGTGGCTGGACGTAGGGAGGGGACCCACCCCAAACGCACCCACGAAACAAAAGAAAGAGGCCCAACCCCAAAAGAGAAACAGCCGAAGCCAGCAAAAAAAGGACCCGGCAAGCCCGGCCCGGGACAAGAACGCAAGGACCCACGGAAGGACGGCAGAGAGAAGAGTGAAGATGAGGGACGGACCACCCCCAGACCGGCGCCAACCCAGCGCAAGAAGAGGAGAGGGATATGGGGAGCATTGGGAGGGGTTGGAGTGGGGAGACGGGCAGGGAACAACACAGGGGACCGAAAGCACAACCCAAACAACCCCCACAAAAACCAGGCCCCCCCCGAGCCCACGAGTAGGGCACAGACAAACAGCCACCCCCACAGCGACGGACCAACCTTGCCTACACAACCAAACACATAAAATTTCTACCTCCTTGTTTCCAACTTTCTTTGTTATAGGTGACCTTGGTGGGCTTCCGGGTCAGCTTGGGGACCCAAGGGTTGATGCTCCGCACCCTAGCAGCTTGTGCTCCTCAAACCGGCTGTGTCAGTGCAGCGTCACTATTGAACTCTCCTCTCCATTCTCCTTCCTGAGTAGGCATTTGGGTTGCACTAGCTCTGTTCTTTGACCTGCAGGGGCAACCGCAACCGCGGCACACAACAGGTGCATTGGTACTCTGTTGTTGTGTTCCTTCCATTTTGAGAATTTAATAAAATATTAAATTAAATTCAATTAAGTTACTCCCTAATTTTAATTTTTGCTTTTATCTGAATATGGATATTTAATTAGATATTCCCCCCTCCAATATCCAAATTATAGATTTTTTGTTTCTTAATTAGTTGTTTTTGGTTTTACAACACCCATTTTAGAATACTCAAAAAAATCCACCCATTTTCCCAGATTTTACTGCCAAATTCAAGCACCCAACACAATATTTTTAAAATTTGTGTTTCATATCTGTGTGCCCTATTTTAGATACCTTAGTATCATTCTTGATTACAATCCATTGCACACAACATTTGAGTGATTTTGTTTACATAGTGAGTTGCTATTGTGTTTTGTTTTTGGATTGAGTTTTGACTCACCTGCGCTTGGGCGTATTTTGTCACCAATTCACATAGTAAACATATGTACACCAAAAGTCAACTCACGCCATTTTGTTTGTGAATCCATGTATTTCGGATTGTATTTTGAATGGTTTTGCTTTGCGTGTGAGCACTTCTTTGCTGTGTTGACCCATTTTGCCCATTAACGCCAAAAATCCCTGTTAAAAGAGTTTAAATTTTAACCTGATAGTTGTATTATTGTTTAAATCTGAGACAATTTTGTTTAAATCTGAGGTATTTTTGATTGTTGCCATAGCTTTAAAACTACTGTAATATAGCCTTCAAGACTAGGTACACCCTATAATAGTACATGTTAATGTTGTTTGAGTTGTGTAACACATCAATTATCTTTTAATAGATGACCAATAATCTACTAGGGGAGTCCCTAGAGAAACTCTTTATTTTCTACCTAGAAAATATCCTCATTAATAGCAAGATTCATAAAGACTACCTCCAACACCTAGACCTTATACTGTGCAAAATCTCTCAGGCCAACCTAAACCCTAAAATCAAGGGATGTGAATTATTTTAATCTGAAGTCAAGTTCTAGGGTTACATGTTTAAGACAGGAAGATTTTTCATGAACCAATAAAGGGGAAAGCATTGATCTCATAGCCTGTCCCACAAGCAGAAAAAATATGGGAAGTTTTAGGGGTCTGATAAACTGCTGCCAAGATTCCACCAAATTTTTTTCTCATAACACACTCTCATTAGCACCCCTCTGTTCTGACAAGGTTCTTTTGTCTGGTAACCCAGAATAATTGGTGACTTTCAATACCACCAAGCTGGATTTTAGTATATGATTGTCCATGCCCTGAAAACCCCTGACAAGTCATTTCATTCTCAAAACTGATACCTCTAATTTTTTGATGGGTGAGTGCTTCTTTGGGAGGGTGTGAATATTATGCTACATTCTGTAGTATATTAGTCCAAGAAAATAGTACCTGTTAAAAGGAACTACCAAATTTATGACAAATAGATTCTGGTAATAATTAAAACACTAGAGGAGATATCTTTAAAGTGCATATTTCTTGTCAAGGTTTGATCAATCACAATAACCTGGTATACTTCTTTGAGACTAGACAAATAAACCAGAGACAGGACATATGGGCCTTGGAACTACTAGATTACACCCTGACTATCAACTTTAAATCAGTAAATATCAATGTGATACCAGATATCCTGAGCAGAAGAGCTGACTTAATTCTACCATTCACAGAAACCTGGGATCACAACACACATACACTATTAGACCCTTTCAGCCTAGGTATTCACCTAAACTATATAAAGATCATGACCCACAAGCCAGACATAATCAAGGCCCAGATTTTAGAAAAATACTTAATGACACTGATTTCCAATCTATCCACAGTTTCAGACAGCCCCCACTAAAAAACCTTTCTCAGAAATATACCACTCTACTACTCCATAGCCAAGTCTACATTCTTAAAGAACCGACAAGAACCAAATATTTTTAGGAAATCATGACTTGGAGATGGCTGGACACCCTGGCAGGCTCAGGACACTCAGAAGTATCAAGAATAACTATTCCCAGTATAAGATAAATAAGGAAGTGACCATATAACTATAAGTCTATGAAACATGTGTCAGACCCAAGACCTATTGAGATAAACCTGAAGGGCTTTTTAGCACCCCTGGACATCCTACTGGGCCCTAGAGATTGTTTCAAAAGAACCATATGTAGGGCTGCAGCCCTTTAATTTTTTGACACCCTCCTAGTTATGGTAGATAAGTCCACAAATTTGTCTTGATTCAGCTCATAACAACCCATAGTTTAGCAGCTGAGACTTTCAGATACTTTCATGACTAGATTCTTACCTGAAATGATACACCTGAAGAGATAACTACTGATACAGGACCACAATTCATCTATTTTTACTGAACACAATTAGAGATAAGCCTAGGAGTTGTCAGGGTAGTTTTCATAATTACAGGCATTATACATGCCAATCAAAGGTCCAAAGGCAAAAGAAAAACAGCTCAAAATTCAACAGAGTCAAATGACTTAAGCAAAGCTGTTGGCAGAAAGTGGGTGATGGCTGCTTCAGTTATGGTTAATCTTTTCTGTTAAGTTGGAACTAGTTGATACAAGCTAATGTGATCTTCAAGCCAGATGTTACACTATTGTTACACAAAAAGGAGTCCAGAAATTGAGCACCAAAGATTTCTTCTCTAATTAGATACAGTATAGTTAGAAATGAAGGGAAGCTTAGTCAAGTTTGGTATATATGCAGGCTTTGATTTCAATCAACTTGCATAGGGTTGAACCCTTCTTACAAGCATCTAAAAAACTTTCTAAAATAAAAGCCTACATCTCTATTTTATTTTTGAAGTTCTTGAATGCATCCCCTTCTGGGCTTTTATGCCAACTTTGTCTTAACTTGATTGTTAACCACCTTGTTACCAGCCAATGGAAAAATTTCTCATAAACTTTTCCCTGAACTTCACCAATGTTGAGTTCTCCAAGAAGAAATGGAATTGGAGGACACTCCTATCTTCCAATGTCCCAAATTATATTCCAAAGACTCTTTGCTTCTCTTTTAAGGACTGTATCTTGTTGTGTTATTGTTAGCATTGGTTACTCTGCTCAATTCAAAGTTTATATTTGAAAAGTTCACTAAGCAGTCTTTTGTCCCTGCATTTGGCTTGTCTTTAATGGTTTGTGGATATGGATCTTTATCATCATACCATATTGATTTCATATTGATTTCATATGTTACTATCCTATCATTTCTGCCACAGGTTGCATTATATGCTCATTCAAATATGTGGTAAGCGTAGGGGTTGATTTTTTTCTGTATATGGGTCTAAACCAATGTTTTGGGATAGGGAAATACTCTGCCAATTATTTTTCTGTCCCCAGATTTTCTGTCAAACTTGATCCAACTACAGTTTTCTTGATGAGTACTCTCTTGGCTTTATGATAAGTCAGAATTGAAATATACTCTACTTACTAATAAAGGCTATGGTAAAATTTATAGCCTTTTTTGATTTTATTCTTTAGTATTCAACAGGCTTAATTTTAAATTTTTACTTTTTAAAAACCAATTGAATTAAGTTTCACTGCCAGAAAATAAAATGAGAGCATTGAAGGTTTCAAAGAATGTCAAAATAGCAGGCTCAACCTGCCAGCAAGGTTCCAACCAAGTGGGTTTGTGACCCACAATCCGATTATCCAGTCACTTAGAGCCAGACTAGGAAGTCAACTCAAATTTCCAAATCCAACAACATGAACAAATGATGATCCCTTACAATGGATACCTTGTTTTGGCGCTTTACTCATTACCAGGATCAAGCCACCCCCTTCACCATCCCACTGTGTGATCAACACAATCATGTTCCTGTATCTATGACTCACACTAACTATATAATCATTATCTCTCAATAAAGGATATTATCTAGTTTCTAAACATTTTCCCCTTGGAAATATGCTAAAACAGCACAGTTACGGCAAGAATAATTTTTATAGGGCAGGCTTTCTCTATTTTGTATTTTTTATCACAGCAAAGTCAAAAAGCTTATGTATGAAGAAGTTTTTACTCAGGATAAGTTTGGAGAAAAATCAGTCAACAGAGAACTAATTGACAGAATATCATCCTCTCCCAAGTTCCCATCTATTGCCAATCTTATTAAGCAGAATGTTTGGGATTTTCTGGTCCTTGTTTTACCCAAAGGTGCACAGGCCATACTTAGTGGCACTTTCAGTCAAAGCGATGGTATTGATACCATAAATTCATTCAGATAAAGGGTATGTTATTAAAAAATCCCTTCTCTGTCCCTCTTAAACTTGTGTTTCCCTCAAGTTTTGTCAATTGGTTGGCTATAATTAGATCAGGTGCAAAGTTATAATCTTTTGAGCAATTCAGTTTAGCTATTAAAACCCACATTGCTGCCAAACCGTGTTCAACGGCGTGCTGGATATTATATCTGTTTAGTGTGCAATTTGACTTTTCTTGTTCCTGACTTTGATTCTTCTACCTCAGCGGCTGAGAAAAGTCAAGCATTGTGTGAGCTATTTTTAACTACAAGGTGAGTCTGTTTTTTGCCCTGGCTGAATGTCTGTTCCAACAGTTTAAGGATCTGCAAGTATGGCATCTATATACATTATTGAGCAGCTGAATTAAAAGCTAAGTTGATTTTTTGAAAGAGAATTAATTAGCATAACTGTTCTACTGGCAACAGTTACAAAGAGAGGATAAAGAAGAATTATAGAACTATATATTTATTTAAAAAGTAGAAAATGGCTTTTATAGCCTCAGAAAGAGGAGGTGCCAAGTGCTGGCCCTGAGGATAGTTATAGCCCAGGATTAAGTCATAAGGATGGGTGGTGCTCCTACTAGGATATAATGAGTTGGGGTTGCTATGGTGCCATCAATTGTTAGATGATATTGATTGTTGCCTTGATTAGGCAGCAACTGTGGCAAAATTTACTGTATGAATGAAAAAGTGAGAATCTAAAAGTGGCCAAGTCAACACTTTTTAACTTTTCAAAATGGCTTTTTATAATAAAGTAACTACTTTTTCTTGACTTTTTCAGTTGAGAGAATGAATAAATAGGGCTGCGGTGTCCCACCCCCAGATTCTGTCCAAAGTTTCTGAAAATGTGGAAGGTAACATATTTTCTATTTAAACCTGATTTTAAATCCAATCTTGTGGAATGCTGGGAAAAAGAAGATCATTGTCCAGGGGTGGGACGCTGCAGCCCTATGAATAAAAAGTGCTTTATATATCCATAATAATGTTTTGTTCCAAATAAATTGTTTTAATCTAATTTTGAAATTTTAAAATTGTTGACTTGGCTACTTTTAGATTCTCACTTTTTCATTCATACAGTTGAGTTTGCTATGGTTGCCAATTAGGCAATAGGTTGAGTCAGGACCATTGTAAAACAACTTATTTTTGGTGATTGTGCTTCTTCTAGGAAATAGAAAAGCTGAAGAGCCAACCTAATCCCTTTAGCCACGTCTTAAGTGAGGTAATAAATATGAGGGGATTTTGCTTACCAGTGATGAATCAAAGGATTATGCAGAAAGCTAAGTTCAATACACCTACCTTTTTTGTTTTTAGGTGCTTAGATAACTCAGGGCCAAGTTAGTACTTGATAACTAAGCTACTTCTGGGGTGCATGGGCGGGTTTAGAGCTATAGTTTTTTAAAATGGTTATCTGGCTTGTTTAGCTTAGTTTTGTCCAGGGTTTGGGTAAGGTTTACAATATTCAAATGAACACCTTGCATATGTATTGATATATTTAAATTTATAGTAGATGTATGGATTTGAAACGTGAGGTAAATTAAATACCTTATGCTGGTATTTGCCAGCGTCCAACTTCTTATATCTTTATAGCAGTAAAGCAAAAGCAAAGATTATATGATGTTTATAAAGCCAAAGAAATATATGTGGAAATGGCAAACACACCATTCAGCTTAAAACTAAAATTGCAGTGTGACTAAAGCTAGAATTACTTGACAAATTATAAACAATTGTTAATATTGGTGCTGAAGACTTTGCTTAAATTCGCTCTCAGAATACAAATGTGAGCTTTTGCTTTGCGGAGTACCCTTTGAATAAGAGGGATGCAAAGGCAGCTGGATGATACCTTTTAGAAAGGGCTGGTAGAATTAAAGCCAAATCACTTGATTTAAAATGTTATTCGGAGTCATAATCCTCTCCCAGTAAAGAAACAGGCTTTTTCTCCAAAGGAATGGGTGGTGCTGAAGAAGGTTGGCTAAGGTATGCCCTGGTGTTATTGATATGTTGGCTCATGTAGCCCAAGGTTTGTAAGACATCAATAGAAATAAGCGAATTTTGAGCCTTTTCCTGATGCAAAGTGTTTGCTACATTTTCGTGGATAGATGTATCTTGTGAGTGTTCTGGTTCTGAAGCCTCTACTCTGGCCTTCTTTGAGGGGTTTTCCTGCTCCTCGTCTTGAGTTTCACTTGGAGCTGAATACTCTGCTGGGAGATCTTTTGTAAGAGCCTGATATACCATTTGCTCAGAAAGCTGTTGGAACTCCTCTTTAGAGCCGGGATTGGGATCCTCAGTTGCCCATCTGAGAAGCAAATTAAAAACCAAATATTTCAAGGCAAATACCTGACATTTAAGATCTTAAATTATTATTAATTGAATATAAGAAGGCTTACTTCTTTTCTATCCAGCTTCTGGTTGGCCATGACTTCTTTAGAGAATTCTGCATAGATTCTCTTGGTATATTCAATAAAAACAACTCCTTTGCTTTTTAGGGCGTTGACTTTTTGAAAAATAAGCTTTGATAGCTAAACTCGTTTACCTTTAGCTATTTCCCCAAAAGGAGAGAAATACCGCAGGATCACCTCCTCCATATCGGGGTAGGGTGCAACTCTTCCAACATAAAGTACTTTGTTCTCCCTGCCAAAAGCACCGGCACCACCCATATCGTCGCGGAAATTCATATGCCTTTCCCTTCCAAACAGATCTACTGGGATCTCTTCGCGATCTTCTGGACAAGGGATACGGTGCCAAAACCTGCAATTAGATCCATGAGGGCAGCAGCCTCTGGCAAAGAACAAGCAAAACGAGGAGGCTTTATCGGCGGAACCTTTTGTCTTTCCGACATCTTTTACAGGATCGAGCTTATGCACGGCAGGCTCACTTTCGATATGAACAATTTCTCGAGCCAAATTACCTGAAACTATTGCGATGGCCTGTCCATTTATTGTACCAGATGTTGTAGGTGGAGCCAGCCTCCATTTCTCCACGAAGGGCCCCCAGATCACGAAGCACTTCTTCACCAACCTGAATAAATAAATCTGATCAAAACCGACTTAATCAAAATTAGAATCTACCTGCTTTCTCGCGGGTCTGAGCTCCTGTTCCTTTATAGTTTTATACATGACGACTAGTATCTAGTTTATAGCGGGTTGAGTACAACGCTTCTAAAGCTATACAATCCAATCTACCAATCCGATATCGGTTCTGTTTTCAGAAGGAATTGTATTTTGTTTGCGCTTCGGGTAGCTCCACGCTATTGGCTTGAGCAACAAATTAAATCGAAACTGCAAAATCAAGTTTCGATTGGGCATGGATACTTGAGATCCAAACCTCCTTGAATTAAACGCAGCAAGCAGATAAAAAAACGCTTAAGCATCAATATCGAACCATTCCAGATATACTTTCAACCCAGGTATCGATCAATTCTGATGCTTCTAGATCGAATCCTTTGCCAAGCATTCATCTTTATCAGGCACATCCAGGATGCACAATACATTTGCGAAAGACCCATTTATAAGCTGCCGCTTAACCAAAGTCTTTTAAATATCGTTCTTTTTGTCCTTAAAGAAAGTTTTCTTTAACTACCCATCAAAATATGCTGACACAACACCCAATGCCTATAATTAAGAGTGAATCTGTATAGCTTAGAAATTCAGAGAAGTCCAAATAAAATCTATGTCAGGAGGAGGCTTGGAGAAAGCAAGGTTTGAAGAGAAAGATGCTTGTATTTGTAATATTGGTTAGGACCATATATCAGAAGATATGAATCAGGGATACAATATCAATCCTGGTCATGATGTTTGGGACCGTATTCTGGAAGTAATCACATGCAGGATCAGGAATCCAGTTCTTAATATTAGTCAAACAGCAATCCTAATGCCAAAATTGGATAATTTCCCCATCTGGTTGGGTATAGCAACTCCTCACTATCCAAAATAATTCCTCCTCTTCAGAGTCATCTTCAGGTGACAAGATTTTGATGACAGCTGCTTGGTGATCTTTTAGCTGCTTATCTGTGAGTAGAAGTATGAAAGATTTGTTTATCTTGCCAGCTCTGATATGGTTTCTACAGTACTTATTTATGATTTCCCAGTATATTTCCTAAACTCTACTAGGCTGCTTGTCAGGGAACCAACCCTGATCTGCCGGCTCACTAGCGTTTGGGAACTGGCAGGTTGCGGACTGGGTGAGCAGGGTCCACCAAAGAATTGTCACTAACTTAATGAGGTAGGACATTGACTTGCCCACCCACGACCACAGACCGGTGGTAGGGACTATAGTATCTATTACTCCCGTGAGAGTAATATATACAATTCCAAAAAGCTTGTTGGTATGGTCCAGCAGGAGCTCAGTGGCGGCAGCAGGCATGGGTTTGGGGGTGACAGGTGGTTCCATGTCTATTTGGTAGACAGTGAGGAAGTTGTATTTATCTCTGAACAGGCGGGGTTTGGTAATGTACCAAGGGCCTTCTTGGTTGTATCTGGTTAACTCTGTAGTTCTGGCCAAGGGATCCTGGGCTAGTATGTTGTTGGCGGTCTAGTCCTTGTACTCAGGCTTTAAGGGGTACTCTGTGAAATGGGCAGGACCAAAGGGAGCACCTGGAGGGCAGTACATAGCGGGCAGGCTGGCAGGAAGGTCAGATGATCTTTGAGTTAACTGGCAGATGACAAGAATAAAATACGGCAATAATTGGGGAAACCAATATCTCATAACCTTTATTTAAAAATGACAATGTGGGTTGATCTTGGCCTGGCAGGTATTTATACCACACTGCCAGGCTTCACTTCTTGGTCAGGTTTTCTGGGCTTGGGCAGGTTAGCATCAGGGGTCTTAGATGGCAGTGTGGTGCTCAGCACTGGTGGTTTGCCACTGGCCGCTTTGGGATGAGAAGACTTTGAATCCTTCTGTTTGTTGATTTGGGTATTGGGTGCCTCTTCAGGTTCAGTGCCTCCTCTGGGACTTTGGGGGAGTTCAGAATAACTCTCATTGAGAAACTTGTGCATTTTACTGAGCAAACCACTGGTGTCAAGCATTGGCACCTCAGGGAAATTCCCGGTGTCTTGCACTGGCAGTTTGCTTGCAGAATCCTGCGGGACAGCTAAGGGTTTGGGTCCTGGCAGGCTGGCAACAACTTTATCCATCAGTAGTGGGTTATTGGGTTCCCAACCTATGGGTCTGGCGGTCCACGAAGGGTTTTGTCCAGGGTTTGACTCAGGTCTCCATATTTTGAGATTTAGGAGCATCCAAATTGTCATT
This sequence comes from Entomophthora muscae, assembly GCA_014839935.2. Lineage (NCBI taxonomy): Eukaryota > Fungi > Entomophthoromycota > Entomophthoromycetes > Entomophthorales > Entomophthoraceae > Entomophthora > Entomophthora muscae. The sequence continues at coordinate 13,711 of QTSX02003273.1, forward strand.
CCTGACACTGCTGTTATAATGGGGTAGGTGTGATGATCCACATGTGAAGCTGGTTTTCAGGTGGGGCTGATGTTAGCCAAGTAGAGAATAATTTCCTGAGAGAGGTAAATGTTTGTGGTTTTGTTTGTTTGGCCAGCTGCAGTAGCTGGGGTCTTGCTTAACCAAGGTGGTTGAGGTTTTTTTTGCCTTGTAGTGTTAGAAGATAGCCTTTATTAGTGCTTTGAAAGAGTATAGAAGTTTGTACTGTTGCAACCAAGTTTCCAGACTTGCCTGCCAATGTATTTCACAATACACAGGGGACGCTCAATGAGCTGTCCCTTGACGTGTCTAATGATATGAACCAATCTGATGGCAATGTCAAACTTTGGGCACTTTCTACTAATTAGGAGTGCTACCAATTTGACCTGCTGATCCTGCACAAGTTATTTCTTGGCTCCAATCCTTATATGGAACATGCCACCCCCTTGTGGCCTGGTGGCTTTTCCCATATAGTATATTAATTGCAGTATTCTATAATAAACAATACCTTATTCTTATTATTCCTGTCCTTTCTATTGAACTGCTGTCTTCCCCAATCCAAATACTGAATCCTCATTGGTTCAGTTGCAACAGTACCCTGGGATAGATGTGATAAGGTAGCACTAAAATCCTGGTCCTAACTGGGGTGAGAATACAGTTGGGTAACTTTACCTGGGATGGGGTAAATTTTCTGCTTTCTATGACTTTAAGGTAGCTTTAAGGAGGTATTAAAGTTGCCGGGCAAGCATAGATAGCTCAGCACCATCATTGGGGTGGCTGTCCAGAGAAACATCTGCAGAACTTAATGATTGGAAGGTTTTTAGAAAGTGAAGTTTGTTACTTTGCACCAGAAAGCTCAAGCTAAAAACTTGGGTGAGTAAAATAAGTTGTAATGAATGAGATATGCTTGCTTCTGATGACCTAAAGTGTAGGTCACTGATGAGGATCAAGTCCAGATTGATTCACTTGTGGAGACTTATTTTCTGAGTCTGAGGTGTTGACTGATGGGAACTTCCAAAATAAAGCCAAGATGAAGGTCATCTGTAAGGGCTTGATAAGTTGTTTGATATCTATGAAAGATGTCATGCTATGAGAAGGAATTTGGAAAAGTTTGGGGAAAATGTTGGAGAAGGTGCTTTAATATTTCTTTAAATTGATTTTCTGGGGTAGCAAAAGGTGAAATGTTTTCCCTTGGTTTTATTAAAATAGCAAAATAAAAGAGGAATGGTGAGTAAATTGCAGGTATTTTGCTATAAGAGCAGGATATAAAGCCATTTTGGTATGACATTTTCCCTGAATCTTACTATGAGAGTAAATATCTGGGGGAAACATTAAAGAGAATCAAGAAGAACAATTTAAATAGTAGTCTACTATTTAAAACAATTAAGGTTAAACAGAGGGAGGACTAGTGCTGGAATGAGGACCTGTTACATTAGTTTTAAAAGCTATGGCAACAACAGAAAATACTTCAGATTTAAACAAAATGGACTCAGATTTAAGCAAATTCTGACTACCAGTGTAAACTATATACTCTGTTAACAGGGATTTTGGGTGTCAATGGAAAAAATGGGTCAACTCAGCAACAAAGTGCTCACCCTCTAAACAAAAATATTTAAAATACAAACCAAAATGCATGGATTCACAAACAAGATGGTTTGAGTTGACCTTTGTTGTACATATGTTTACTATGTAAATTGGTGAAAGATACACTCAGGCTTTATGATTCAAAACTCAAACAAAAAACACCATAGTAGCTCAACATGTAAATAAAACCACTCAATTGCTGTGTGAAATGAAATTTAAACAAGAATGATGCCTAGCTATCTAAAATAAGGCAGAGGATCTGAAGCATAAATTATAAAAATATTGTGTTGGGTGCTTAATTTGGCGTAAAATCTGGGAAAATGAGTGGAAATTATTTTGGGTACTCTAAAATGGGTGTGGTAAAACCAAAAACAACTAATTAAGAAATAAAAATTCTATATTCAGGATATTGGGTGAGAAAAAATATTAATTAAATATCCATATTCAGATAAAAAGAAAATTTTAAAACCAGGGTTGTAACTTAATTGGGCTTGATTTAGCATTTCATTACATTGTAAACAAGAACAAACACAACAACAGAGTGGCAACACAGCTGGTGTGTGCTGTGATCAGGCATGCCCCTGCAGACTAAAAAATTGTGTTAGTGCAACACAAGTGCCAACTCAGGAAAGAAATGTGAGAGCAGAGAATATTGGTGAGATTGCACAGACACAACAACCAGTTCAAGCTGAACAGAGTGAGAGGGCACAGAGCATAAATCCAAGGGCTTTTAAGCTATCAAGAAAGGCCATCAAGCTTGTCACATCTAAAAAAGTGAACAACAAGGAAGTTGAGCTCACTTCTTTGGTATTTGACCCTGTTTACCATTAGGAGTCAGTCCCAAAAGCCATTATAGAGAAGGTTAAACCAGTGCTTAATACAAGCTATGAACCCTATATAAGTGACAGTGGCCAAGACATTGAAGAGCCCAAGTTTTATAGAACTACAGAGATACAGCTGTTGTTAAAGAAGGTTTCAGCCTTCTCAACAAGGTGCATATTCCTTGCATGCCAGTCATCAATAAGGATTCTGATTCAACTTTACCCAAAACGGCAACTTGAAAGGCTTTTTCCTGACATAAAACACATGATTTTTTATCAAATTGATACAGGAAACTGGTGATCCTAAGAAGGCTGCAGGTATTGTTGAAGTGGATCCCAAATAATCCAGTAAAAAATTTAATAAATTTCTCAACACTAAAAAAATGCTAAAAGCAGAGAAATACATGTGCTTGTTGACTCTGCTCACCAAGAAGCACAAATGAGCCAACTGTCAGTGGAATTAACCAAGACTGTCATATTAAACTTAAAAATATACAGTCTATGATCAAGTCTACTTTCAGGATTGAGGCTTCAATTTCCTTTTACTATCATGTGATCAAGGTAATGCAGTTCTTATGAAAAAATTTGGAGTATCTTCTTATAACCAAAACAGCCCTTCTAATATCAAGAACTGTATAAATTACACAGAGGCACAAACTGCACTCAAAAACAAAGGGACAGTAAAATTTTATTACATTGAAAGATAAGTGTTTGCCTTTTCTGTGTAGCTTGTATGGCTATGTCCCCAAAAGTGCAAAATATAGAGTAATTTGGTGTGTATCAGTCTGCAACACAGCCTATTCAATGATGGCTCTCCTTGGTCCAAAAGGGATTGAGATGTATCAAATGATCAAGGGATCTCATAACAGCAGGACCTTCTTATCATTTCTCTGATTGGTACAAGAGCATATTAGGTGCACTAGCCTGGATTTCAACAATGTTTTTGTATTAGATAATGTTGGGCTCCACAAGATGGCTGATATTCTTGAGGGATTTCCAATAATTGAGACAGGTGTGGCAGTTGGCCCACAGCAATCAGTCACATCAAATATGCGCCTATGATTCCTCCCTGCCTATTCCCCATTCCTAAACCCTATTAAAAAGGTCTTTGGGTGTCTCAAGCAAGTTTTTTAGTCAGAGACACCATCTGGGTTGGAGAGCTTTTTGATTTGCTGGAGATTGAGGTCCATGCCCTTTTAGCTGAGACTGTGGCCAAGTTCTATGCCCACTCTGATTTGTTCATCTCTATGTGCCTTGATAATCAGCCAATCAATTAAAATGACTATTTTTCTTAAAATAATATTTTTCTGTATCCTTTTATTTTTTCACATTTAACATTTATTTTTTATCTTTAAGTCTATTGATGCTTGTTTTATATCTAAAATTTGCCAAGCACACAATCAAATAAAGTGGCACCATTAACACAGAGGTTTAATTTTTGTATTGTAAATTAAATTATTTTAATATTTTGTGGTGGTAATCCCAAACACGTAATACCAAATTATAATGAATATATGTCTATGTCACTACTGGTAGATAAACATAAAAATTTAATTTAAAAAGTTAAAGTTAAAGCTCTCAAGGTATATGTTGATTTTTTGTTAATAAATAATAATATGACTGTATAAATACCTGCTTTAAAATATTTTTGTTTTAGTAATAGTTTGCCATGATAAAAAGTTGATTAAACATTAACTATAATAAAAAGTTAAAAATTAAAATTGCAATGTATATTAATTGTGGAACAATATTTTTATTATGTGCACCTGTAGTGGGTTCTGTGATATGAAACCACCCGGCAATGAAGATGGCACACAACCTTCACTGCCACATCATACACAGTAGATACACCATAATTAAGTTTTATTGCCTGATAGTAAAAGAAAGGATAGTAAGGTGAGAGTTCAGGAGCAGCTTTTCTGACAGGACTGCAAACCCATAGATATCAGCCAGGACCAGGATGTCCTGGATCACATGATCTAGCAAGTCATATCTTGGAGAGGCCTTCTTGCTGTCCAGGGAGATTCTGGCCAAGTCAATCCTGAGAAGGACCCTGTCCAGGTCCTCCACAGACGCAGTTATCCCAAAGTAAAAGAGATACCCAAGGTAAACCACCAGATGAAGCCTTTTCTGGACAAAGGCTTATGTAAACTCACAGAGTTTATTATACATGGCACTAATATTCTTCTTGTACTTGGTCTTGGCAAATGTGAGCTCCATTGCCAGAGGGAGCCCCGTCTTGTTGGCACTCCAAGCCAGCCCAAAGTCTGCCAGGAGGATTTTAGTCTTCTTTGTGGCTGTTGCGTCTGCAACAGCTAATTTCTTCACTATGCGCCCAAAGTTCTTAAGGAGTTAGGACAGGGTTTGCTTCACCAGGAAGCAGAAGCAAGCAGAAGCATGAGCCTGGCCCATTTCAGTATGTTCTTGAATTGAAGCGTCACCAGGATGTTCCAAACAAGCTCAATGAAGTTTACATAGTAAACTTCACTGAGAGCCACCAGGCCCAGGCAGACCATTTATGCATCCTTATAGACTGTAACAGCCTATTTAGACTCTCTTGCTGTGTGTTAGTTCCACCAGCAAATCCCTTGTCATCAGAAATGTTCCATGAATCATATTCTTGAGTTTTTACACAACATGAGGTGACAGAAACAGCTGCCTGCTCACGTGGCTGGCAAAATTTTCATAAAAAGTGGTTGGGATGTATGAAACAAGGGCCTTACACACTACACTGTTGATGACTTTTTTTAAAAAATGTACATATTTAGAATCAGTTTATTAATTTTATTTTTTAGTTACCTTTATCAAATGCTTCTTTGTTGGCTGCTTTGGCTTGGTGGGCCATCTTTAGCTCAACCAGCTGTGCAGGTATCTCAGTATCTTCTTTTCTGGTGCGCTTGGCGGGGTTGAGATGTTCATATATCTTGGGGTTGTCAACCCAGATGAGCAGTGCATAAAGGGTGAACACCTTGAAATTCAGGCCTTCAAATACAGTCTTCTGAATGTTGAGAAGACACACAACAATCTTCTCATATGTTTCCAGCATCTTGGCCATCAAGGCCTTTGCAGACACCTTGTCAATTTTGTTGCCTGTCAGGACGGCAGACTTCACTTTTGCTTTTAATTTTCTTTCTATATAATTTATCTCTGTGATTGCAGAGTCAAAGTCTTTAAACAGCTTCTCTAATTCTATAATTGACTTTTTAATAACCTTTGCATATGTTTTTATAGCTTTCATTGCAATAAACACTGTGTTAGTCCAATACTATTGCCTCTTTGTTTATCCTTGTTTGTTTTTCATTTACTACAATATACCATCCTTTTATCTACTGTGCATCTGTTTTTAGCATTATTTTGTATTTTTTTGCTTTGTGTTTTATCATGTTTTAATATTTTTTTACTGTTTTGACTCTTTAAACAGCCTAATATGAAAGGATTAACAACAATTTGATGATCAGCTAAATTTAAATTAGAAAATTATATATTTATTGTGTTTAGAAAAGTTATTGCTGATCCAAATTCAAAAACTTAATGATGAACTTTAAGCCAATACAAAGCTGTGTAAGAAAGTGATTCTTGTGACATAAAGGGTCATTCAGTAATTTCTTGATGCATGTACACTAATTGACCTGATTAGCTGGTTTTTTGCCATTGTGTGCCATTGTTGCTGTGGCAAGTTGTTGGTGGACTAGTGCTAAATCAGCTTCTGGGTTAGAACTAGTCCATCAACAACTTGCCACAGCAACAATGGCACACAATGGCAAAACACCAGCTAATCAGGTCAATTAGTGTACATGCATCAAAGAAATTACTGAATGACCCTTTATGTCACAAGAATCACTTTCTCACATAGCTTTGTATTGGCTTAAAGTTCATCATTAAGTTTTTGAATTTGGATTAGCAACAACTTTTCTAAACACAATAAATATTTAAATTTCTAATTTAAATTTAGCTGATCACCAAGTTGTTAATTCTTTCATAATAGGCTGTGTAAAAAGCTAAAGATAGACTGTTTTCTGGATATAGATACAAAGCATAATAAACATGATTTATAGAAATAAACTAAGCATAAAGAATACAATCAACTAAAAACAAAGAGAAATTAAACAATTAAAATTCAGGATAAAAAATAATATGAATAAAAATGTTTGGCAGCAAGTAGTTTATTTGAGACAGGAAGAGTGATGCCTATGAGATAGAATAGCACAAGAGAGAAGGTGTTGAGGTGGTGCTGGCCTGGGAGGTCTGGGATTAGGCAGGAGGGGCTGGCAGGTGGAAGGTGGTGGTGGCAGGAGTTGAAAAAGTTGGATTAATTGTGATGGCCACCATATAACACTTGTTATATTTCTTGTCTGTCATTGGCTTGATTAGCTGGTAGACAGCTGTGGCCTGAGGTGAAAGACACTTGTTTTTTTGTTATTGGTGGCCCATATTCATGTAGAAGAAAATCTGGACAAACAGCTCAGCCATCATCTGCCAACAAAAAAGGAAATCATGGTCCAGGACTTCAAGAATAAAGTTATTGAAAGCCTATGAGTGGTGCTCCCAGACTTTGTCTCTAATATTAAAGAACACAACATCAGCCAGATGGATGTCTGTGTGGCCGGCTGGGTACACTGAGGCCTGGTGCCTGTGTCATTGGATGGTCTTGAGGACAGTAGAGCTACCACTATCTGGTGGCTCAAAAAACCCCAATAAGAGGAATTTGAGCTCTCTCAAGAGTCCAGCAATTTACCAAGGATCTTTTTATACTCATAATCATTGATGTAAACAGGTTTGTCCAATAATAAACAAAACCCTTGGCCAAAACAGCAAGAAATGCACCAATGAAAGAACCTTTCTTGACCTTCTTCCTTTCATTTTTCTTTATGGCTTTTTCTTGCTCCCCAAAATCATTAAAAATAATGAACAATTTGTAATACACAATGAAAAAATATCATTGGAGAAACTTGTCAGGCATCAGGCAAGAGTGGATTCAATGAAAGGATCATATGGGGAATTCTTGCTGCCATCCCATCAATTCCCGCTGAAGTTGGTCAACACCAAGACCAATGCCACTTTCTCATACATCCAGAGCTGTACCATAAAATCAGAACCCCATATGTCATGATGTGCAAGTTGTTTACAGACTTGGGTCAGAGAAAGCTTGGGGTCCCACTGCAGGAGATCAAGCATAATATGATATGCTTTGTTGATTTGGGACTCAGGTGCCTTCTTCTGCTTCTTGGCCTTCCCAATTAAAGCCCCCTTATTTATTAGGCAACAGTCAGCATTTAAACTGTCTACATGTGTCATGAATAACATTTCAATACTTGTATTGAAAACCCAAGAGTTGAACCCCAGTTCCCTGAAAGCGGATCAAACTCTCCAGGACAGTCCAGGACCCGCCAATCCGTTAAGTCGCAGGCTCAAATTGTTAAATTACTCCGCAAACTGCCGGCCTACTACAGAGGTTCCCTGAATAGTTGCCAGTCTGCCACCAAACTGGTGCCAATGAAGACTCATACCTACAAAGGAGATGTAACCTGGCTAACAGAGGTTGGGGAAGGACCTACTGCCAACCTGCCAAGAGCCAATACTGGAGTTTCAAAATCAACATTGGAAACCCTGGAATCAAACCCTGACCCTCCAAAGGCTACTTGAGTCACACAAAGTGGATGAGAACCCGCCCACTTGCTAAATTGCAAACCCGAGTTGACAAGTTATTCCAAGGCCTGCCAGTCTCCCAAGGACAATTCCCCAAATAGTCACCAGATTGATGCCAAACTTGAGCCACCAAAGATCTGAACCTATGCAGAGGTTGCAGCTTGCCTTAAGGAGGTTAAAACAAAACCTATTTTTAACTCTGCCAATGACCACCAGCAACTGCCAGCCTTCTGTCCATAAGGGGTAGTACAATTGAACTACTCAGGTGACATAGTGAACAGTGGCAGCAGAACAAATCATTGCCACTTCTATTTGCCAGAGCAGGCACAACCTGGATCTTCCGCCCTCGAGACTCCAAGCCAAGATCTATGCCCCGCCAGTGCCTTGTCTGCAAACCTGAACCCTGCAAAAATCAAAGAAGCAAAGTCCCATGGTATAAAAACCCGGCGGTATGGTGATGACTACATTATCATTTTGATAATAAAGTTTTATGAACCTTTGGTTCAAACAAATCTTACCTTACCTAGTCTTAGTGATCTTCCATCTTAACTCTGTTCAAGTAGACCATCAGGCACCTGCCCTCTCTGGAGACCATCCTGCTGATCTCACCCAGGCACTATACCGTCCCCCAGGAGCCCCCTTTGGACCTGTGCATTTTAC
>QTSX02003274.1:0-22285 GCA_014839935.2 Entomophthora muscae
GGGTCAGGTACAGGTTGGCTTCCTTGTTACCTGCCTCAAAGCCTTGGGTGTAAACAGGTGCTTCCATGTTATGAGCCTTGCCTTGATTGAAGCTGGCTTGGCTGCTGGCGCTGTTGAAAATGTTGTTGCTAGTAAAAACCATCTTGAAAAAAAAACCTAGGATAAAATCACTAAAAGTAGAAATTTTAAAATTCAATGATTTATTTTTATTGTAATTTTGAGTCCATATTTGAAAGGTTCTCAAAATTATTTCATAAAAATTAGGAGCCATAAAAATGAATAAAATGCCTCTGTCCCTAAATTAGATAGCTGTTGATTGGCTATTAAACTGTTAAACTTCTATTTTAGGCTGCTCATACTACACGTCTTGTGTGACTTCATTTTGTTTTGTGTTTGTGGAATCTTGCTTCTAGATTGATCAAATTTCATTTCATTTTAATCCTTCTGTTGATGCCCCATACAAATCCTGATTAGATTATAATATACTCCAGAACAGCATCCATTCATCTCACTTGTTGCAACAATTAATTTTGTTTGTGGTTTAAATTATGTTGCTTGATATTTGATATAATTTTGTATAATGTGCAGGTATAATTTTGTTTACTGTTTGAAAGTTCATTTTTTTAACCAAAAATGTTTAAATTATTTGAATCCTGAATCTTGCGCAACTTGGATTTCTTTGCATCAGAAGTCAGTTTGTTTAAATATGAGGTATTTTTGGTTGTTGCCATAGCTTTTAAAGCTACTGTATAGACTTATGTCTCCTTTATAATAAATTACAACCTTCAAAGATATCAAGAACCTGTCACTTGAATTCCATAAAATTAGAACTTGAATGTTTTTAAGTTAAAAACACTGTACTTTCACCAAAATATGATACATACAGTTTGAAGTTGTATAAAAAAGATAAACTTTATGCATCTTATTTTGCTCTAACACATATAGTAAAAATATAATATAAGATAAATGCAGATAAGAAAGGAGAGAGAAGAGAAGAAAGAAAGGGTCCTCTACTTGGTAACAGATTTCATATGATCCACCTGTGACAGAAATTGATACTTAATAAGAAATAGTCCCCATGTGGTGGGGAATAACCACCCAAATCCACATGGAGTTGATCATTAACCACCAACCTGGCTTCAGATACTGTTTGGTAAAATTTCCAAAAGAAACACCAGGGCTTAAAAATGATTAAACCCAAAAAATTAGTCCTAGATATATGGTCTGAGAAAGAATTAAAGTGTCTTCATAAAAATCTGGGCATTGAGAAGGTATTAGTGTCTCAGCTTCAAATTCAGCAGGAAAGACACCAAAAATTATGGGGCATTAGAGTAACATTGGGAGGCACCAACAACAAATTACCCAAGGCAGGTCCCCATCTCCTGGTAGTAATTTGACTTAAGATTAAGTTATAAAGAATGTGTGGATTAGACCCACCTCTATATGCATTGTAAATACTATTTAGAGCAGGAGAATATTTGGGTTTATTGAGTAATTTAGGAAGGACTCAACTCTTAATAGTTGAACTGTGAAAAATTTCCAATATATACCAAACTTTTGACTAAGCAATATCACCTGGATCCATGGCTCCTATTCAGTCTAAATCAATTTAAGTGTCACAAATGACAAACTCTTGTTGACTATGCTCATGGGAAAACCTCAACTACCGGATTTGAACCCCAAAATCCTGCAGGAAGCCAGCCCGCAGGGCCGGCCACCTGCAAATTCCTGGGCTTGAACCAGAGCAGGATTTGACTTTATAAAATCCTGAGACTTGATGAACTAAATTTACTGGCATCAAGGCCTCCCACACTAAAGGTTCCTGTTAACACAACTGATGAGAGTGCAGGCCAAACCAAAGATCCTGAAATAACTTGGGCCACTGCAGCAGGGGAAGCAAAGAAACTTACTGTGGAATGCGGGCCACCAAAAATGACCAATCCTACAACCCAAAAAGGAAATTTGAGTTTTCAAAGTTCAAGCCAGCCAATGAAATACCTCCCACAATGGATGACACTGAGGGCTTCAAACCCCTGGTAGAAAGTATCACCATGCCCAAGGAAAATTTTATAAGTTTCTCCATGGCAGATAGGTATAATTATACCCTGGGCCGCCAGGAAGTTTCCCATTGCCATTTTTGCAGTAAAGTAACATGAACCTTTGTTTAAACCAGGTTATTCCATATTTATTTTAGTTCTATTTAATTTTCAGTCTACCTCCCGCAGTTCTTTACCCCACACCCAATAACCCCAACAAACTTCAGACTGACCACCTAAACTATATTGTCCACCAGGAGCTCCCTCTGTCCCAGTAAATTTCACAGAATACCCACCCAACCCGGTGTATTTGGAATTCACCCTAGAGGAAATCCTAATCTACAACCCAGAAGCCAGGACCAGAGAGACTGAAACCATTTGCAGAGAGGGAACCAGGATTACTATATCTCCCCTGTTGTTCCACAACAAGTACAACTACCTGCCTGCCTATCTAGTTCCAATGACACCTCCTCTCACCTCAACTTCCTGCAGGAATCTGTTGCAACCAATAAATCCACCTCCACACAGATATTTGGGGTGATGTACATCACCTTCACTGGCCTGATCAATTCAATGGTGCCTGCCAGCAGACCCTGGGCTCTCTTGGAAAATTGTTAACTTATATTGTAAAGTTAGCTCCAATCTTATGATGGGCCCACCCTGCAGGACCTGCGGGCTGTCTGCCTACAAGTTCTCAAGACCACCCCCACAGGCTGGATCCCTGACATAAAAAATACTTTGTCCAGCACGCAAAACCCTGAGTGATTAATTTCTGTCAACAGTTCTGATAAATGAGGTTGTATTGAGTGACTCTCAGATTACGTCTATTTATCAGTATCAACTTGCACAGGGTAATTAAATCTAGCTGACAAATCAAGGCAGCAGTAACCCATTTCTAATCAACAGTTTGGTTTAAACCTGTCAATTTAGTTAACTTGGATAATGGTTTACCCAAATTCTAAGCTTTGCAATTAGTATAGGTAATATCAGGCATTATAGAAACTACTGTGACACACCCTCTTGACAATTCAGAAACATTTTAAAAGTTTTTTTGGCCCTTGGCGCATCCAATAGCAAATGTGGTGAAATCAACTTCCTGGTAGTTAACACCCTGATGCTTGACTCCCTGGTGAAGGACTATTAAGTAAAGTGAGTATTCAGATTTTTGCCTGATCAACCACTAAAAATTGACACCTTTTTAATTAACAGATCTTGATGAACTGAAAACTTTTAATATAAATAAAAATACATAAACCTATGGTATAATGAATTGACCCCAAAGATAAAAATAAAGTAAAATTTATTCCTTAATTAATAGTATAAGGAGAAATAGGTAATCATATCTCATTTTAATATAAAACTTACACTCTTAATTATAAAAATATTTTGTATTTCCATAAAAATTAAGATGCCAATGAGAAAAAATAAACAAAAACACAATAGTATAATGCATGCAAAATATAAAGAGATAAGTATATATAATATACTTAATATAAGTAGAACTGTGAATATCTTATGTTTTATTAGGAAGCTAACAAAAATTAAGTTATTTCATTCACTTTAAACTATAACTACTTATCTCAAACTTACCATGTTGATAAGGAGAGCCTTTTGGAGAAGCTTCAAATATAGATATAGGAGAGAGGAGAAGTATATTTTATTGGATAATATTTTAGACTTATATAGATTGGGCTGTGGCAAGATTTAGTTGGATCAAACATGGGGGTTGGTCATGTGCGGGATGGGTTCAAGCCACTGGATACTTGGTGTTGGAAATTTTTACCAAGCAATGATGCCAATTATGACAGAGCTCACGGATTGGGACTGCTATAACCAAATACATAAATTAGTAGTACAAAATACAATGACACTAATTATGAAGGAGCTTGCAGATATGAATTGCAGCTATCAAATAACATAAATTGGTAGTATAAGCTACATGCAAATTGAATTAGCAGTAGTCTGCTGACCTAAGCCTAATATTAGCCAATGACAAGCGCTGCTGTGGCAATTAATGACACATGATTTGCCGCCACAGCATTTAATAAATACACAAAGCGCTGCGGCGCTGCCTAGCAATTGGATTAAGCACCAAGGCGCCAAAATACTTTACATCAAGCTCCGCCGCGCCAACTGAAAATTATTGCAGGCACTGCCTTACCTTTACATTGAGTGCCAAGGCGCTGGGTTTGATTCCCCATAATCTTGAATTCCCTTAATTATCACATTAATAAGCATTAAGCTGCAGTATGCTAAGAACACAGGAAGTGATCCTGAAGTAACTAAATTATTCCACACCAGCAATGATCATCTGTGCTGGGTTAAGATGGAGATATTCTATTGGTTGACGTGCAAGAAGCGCCAAACCTAGATTAATAATTACCCAAATTTGGGGTGTGTTAGAATGTCCTAGAAGACATTGCTACCAGCCCAGAGATTATCCTGCTAGAAGGTATAAGAAGAATTAATCATTTATAATAAAATCAATCTTTAGAACCATCTTTATTTCATCCTTAATATGGTTGACCTTTATCCTAATCCTTAAGTGCTTCTGCAAAATCAGAAGCCATTGATGGGCAATAATCATGGTCCTGCTCAATCCTGGCTCTTCTGCTATAATACTACTCATATCCTCACATATGAATGTATTCTGGTAAATGTCCTGTGCCCTATAATCTCTAATAATTGTTGAGCTGTAAAGCAAAAAGCTCAACACTTGGATTGTCATGTGATATTGCTTGGTTATTATTCTTGATATGTCAAACGGTATATTGGAAGGGCACCAAATCAGGCAATGGCTGGATGTTAAGCAGGTTAGCGGTAGCCAGAATGCCTGTACATCCAGACCCTCAACACCCTCCCTTAAGGGGTTACTCTGGTGCATCAGGAGGGGGCTTCATTTTCACGGCTGCTGCCTAATGCTCCTGGAGCTGTTTACTAGTTGGAACCAGTCTGGTTGATTGTTCTCCTTTACTAAGGAGGAGACAGGTTCTGTGGTATTTCTTGACAATTGGGGTTTTGGCACCTTGGTTTTTTACTAGATATGTGTTGTGATCTGGTATATACTTGATGATTCTTCCTGGTCCCCTGTGTACTGAGTCTAGTTTCTTTCTATTGCCAGCTAGAACCCAGACAGGAGAGTCAATGGGAAGTGGTTCCTCTGTGGAAGTTACCTTTTGTGTTTCGAGCCTCTTTATTTCTGCTATTTTAGCTTTGAGGTGGATGTGTTGTAGATTTGGTACTTGTTCTACTGTGGGGGGTTTCCCCAGGGGATCTTTATGTATGGCTGCTTGTTGTGGGTAATTATTTCTGGGTTGTACCTTTAGGTTAGCTCAAACAGGGAATAGCCTGTTCCTTGATTGATGCTGACTTGGGATACTAGTAATACATGTTTCACATATAGTGAACATGTGTCTTTGGCTTTGCCATCCATTATTTACACTAGGGTCCTGATAAGGCTTCCTGTCAGGAAATCATGATCTATTAGGGTTGACTGATCCATATCCCTATCACTAAAGCTGTAGGTAACACTAGATGGGACACAGCCAGATTGAAACAGCTATTCCAGAATACGGATAAACTATAACAAGACTGATATTGTTTACAATCCAGAAAAAACCTGAGACATTCCAGGTCTCAGGTCACAGGAAAAATCCAGAAGCTAAATAATTAGATGTTAGGAATTTGGGATCCCAAATCAAGACACAAACCCAACCTAAATAATAAAACAGGGAATAACAACATCCTGTTTCACCAAGAAGTGAGACAGAGGACCACCTGTGCACATTTTTGCATTATGCTGAGTGCAAGGCAGGGCCGGCCAAAATGGATGTCAACTTAGTTGGCCTCAACCAAGTCAAGGTATATCTAGGCTGAAGAGGAGAAATCAGCAGCCTAGAATATTACCTCATCTCAAAACCTTATTCAGGTTTGGGATCCAACTCTGGGGGTGAAACTAGTAGCTTGGGGATGATAGGCTAGCTAGTAAAAGTTGTCCACAGCTAGACACCAGTATAACTGCTAGATTTCACACTATTGTTGCGCTTTTTGCTTTACAGCGCAACAATTATTAGAGATTATAGGGCACAGGACATTTGCAAGAATACAGTCATATGTGAGAATATGAGTAGTATTGTAGCAGAAGAGCCAGGATTGAGAAAGACCATGATTATTGCCCAGCAATGGCTTCTGATTGCGCAGAAGCACTTAAGGATTAGGATAAAGGTCAACCAGATTAAGGATAAAATAAAGATGGTTCCAAAGATTTATTTTATTGTAAATGATTAATTCTTCTTATATCTAATTCAAAGATTAATCCCTGGGCTGCTAGCAATATCTTCTAGTACATTCTTATACCCCTCAAATTTGGGTAATTCTTAATCTAGGTTTGGCGCTTCTTGCAGTCAAATAATAGAATATCTTCATCTTCACCCAGCACAGGTGATCCTTGCTGGCGTGGAATAATTTAGTTACTTCAGGATCACTTCCTGTTTTCTTAGCATACTGCAGCTTAATGCTTATTAATGTGAAAATTAAGGGAATTTGAGATAATGGGGAATTGAACCCAGCGCCTTGGCGCTTGATGTAAAGGTGAGGCAGCGCTGTGGTGCCTGCAATATTTGTTAGGCAGTGCCTGCAATAATTTTCAGTTGGTGTGGCGGCGTTTGATGTAAAGTATTTTGGCGCCTTGGCGCTTAATCCAATTGCTAGGCGGCGCCGCGGCGCTTTGTGTATTTATTAAGTGCTGCGGCGGCAAATCATGTGTCATTAATTGCTGCAGCAGCACTTGTCATTGGCTAGTATTAGGCTTAGGTCAGCAGACTACTGCTAATCCAATTTGCATGTAGCTTATACTACCAATTCATGTTATTTGGTAGCTGCAATTCATATCTGCAAGCTCCGCCCTAATTAGTATCATTGTATTTTGCACCACTAATTTATTGGTTTGGTTGTAATAATTCCAATCCATGGGCTCCGTCATAATTGGCATCATTGCTTGGTCAAAATTCCCAACATATCCCCCCACTTGACCAAGCACTACTTCCTTTTTTCCAAGATGAATCCCACTTTTAACAACAACAACAATAAATGCCAGAATATGCGCCAAGCATACAATGCTATGATGGCAACCATGGGTGAGCAGAGAGCAATGCCTTCTGTAAGATGTCCCGCTCTGTCAGGATTGCCTTCCTCAACTGTCTTTGCTCCAGTGAGGATCAATTCCGCAAGCAGAATTGCGCCACCACCGTGGCCAGCTCTGCCCTTAATTCCGCTCCCAGTTCCAATGCTGGTGACCTCTTTGAGGAGGATTCCCTATTTGCTGAGGCTCCTCCTTCCCCCAGCACACCTCTTGTTGTCGGCCCTTCTAGCGTTTTGCGCCCATTTATGCAGCGCTTGCCTTCCTCCAGTGAGCCTCCAGTCACCCCTTTGTCAATGCTTTGCGCTTGTTGCCCTTGGAAAAGGTTCCTAAGACTACCTCAATCTGCTGAGCAAGTTTAGGGTTTGTCACCACAAGGAAACCATGTTCAGTTTTGTGCAGGCCATGCACTCTGACAAGGACGCCATGTCCCCAATCTGTGCCAGTGAGCTCTACCACAGACAGTACAATGCCTCCCGCTTGGCCGCTGAGGTGCGCCTTGGCCTTCAGTCCGCTTCCTTGGCGCCTGGCCAGATCTCTGAGCAATACGCCCACACTATTGCTATCCAAAATGAGTACATAGATGAGGTGGCTGGGATTTGGTCCCTCAAGCTTGCCGCTGACCCAGCATTTCACCAAACCTTGGACCTTCCTATCCAGCCCAACGCCAGTTGGCGCTTCTTGGCCACTTTCAAAGCGTTCCTTTTGGCAGTGTGTACTGGCAACGCCAGCCTCTATCTTCCTTTGGCTGTTGCTGTGTGCCACTTCATGTGGTACACCCCCAATAGCTGCCAGCCTGGCCAGCCAGGGTACACTGGTTGTTGCCTGGAGCACTATTGTGCTCTGGCCTATCAGCTCTGGGTTCCGTTGCCGCCAGCCTACTCCTATACAGAGGACAACCTGATGGACTGCCTGTCAATTGGGGCTGCGTTTTCTGCTTGTGGTGGTTGGGGTTGCCTTGTGCCTGTGAGCCAGCTCTGCCTCCCGCTCTGCAACTGGACCTCAATGTCACGGACCTCACAGTTGGCCTGGGCTCAGATGCTTGTGATCTTGGGGCATGTGCACCAGCGCCTTGACAATGATTGGTACCTCCTCCCTGCCCACAAGCGCCATGTGGTTACCATCCAACGCCCTACAAAGCATCCATGACGTGCTGACCGCCAAGCCATTCCCCCTGCAGCATCCTCCTCCCAGCTGCGCAGAGGCGCCCCCACTTGCAGAAGCCACCCCCAGTAAGCTTCCCTTCACAATAAACTTGCTTGGCTCTTCATTATTTTTTATTATCTTTTTAATTTTATCTTTTTTGCTTTTTCTTTATTTTAGTTAATTTTTTGTATATTTTTTAATTTCTTATTTTTTCCTTCTCTTCTTTTGAATCTTTCTCAGAGATATGGCGCTCAAACATTCAACTGAGTGCACAGTCTTTTTGTTTATAATTGTGTGCCTGCTTAGGTCTTACAGCAACTTTGCAAGTTTGGTGCCCAGGAGTTTGACTTAGAGTTATTCTTCTAGAGCAGTATATTGCTCCCCTTCCTAGAGGGGGCTTACGTAAAGTAGTGGCACTATTGATTGCGCCTAGAAACTCCTGTATGACTTGTTGTCTTGGTGAGATTTTGGTTGGCGCCAGAGTAAGCAACTGATTGTTTGTTGCCAATGTAGAGGTGGCCAGTGCTGCTCAAGTCTTTGCAAGTGTGGGGTGTCCTTTGAATCCTTTGACTTCTTAGGGCCCTTAATCCAGCAATGGCAGCTGGTACAGTTTAAACCTGTGAACGCTCTTGTTTGCTTCTGTAATACCAAGTGTGTTTTTGAGCGCAACCAAGCAGCAAGGTAGGTGTAACAACTTGCTGCTAAAAGCTCTTCCATGAACCAATGTAGACCTTAAGCGCACCCATACAACAGGGTTGGTGTAACAACCTGTTGCTTGGTAGCGCATCACTGAAACAATGTAGACCTTTAGCTCACCCATACAACAGGGTTAGTGTATCAACCCATTGCTAAGTAGCGCTTCAATGAACAATGTGTGCCTTAAGCGCACCCATTCAGCAGGGTTGGTGTAACAACCTGCTTTTTGATAGTGCTTTCAAGAATTTCTGCAAGGACATCACATGTATTCTTGTACTCTAGTTGTGTAACCTTTTTGCCTTGTACCACAGAGTGGACTGGGAACCTGAACTGACGCCTTCCCATTGGTGTTATGTTTTGCTTCCTTTGATGCTGGTCTCCATTGCGCTTGGATGTGCCACCTGCAGTTACCAGCAATTTTCCAATTGACTCCTTCTTCTACAGACAAATGTGTGCCCCCTGTAGTGAGCACCATTGTTGCGCTTTTTGCTTTACAGCGGAACAATTATTAGAGATTATAGGGCACAGGAAATTTGCCATAATACAGTCATATGTGAGGATATGAGTAGTATTGTAGCAGAAGAGCCAGGATTGAGAAAGACCATGATTATTGCCCAGCAATGGCTTCTGATTGCGCAGAAGCACTTAAGGATTAGGATAAAGGTCAACCAGATTAAGGATGAAATAAAGATGGTTCTAAAGATTGATTTTATTATAAATGATTAATTCTTCTTATATCTAATTCAAAGATTAATCCCTGGGCTGCTAGCAATATCTTCTAGTACATTCTTATACCCCTCAAATTTGGGTAATTCTTAATCTAGGTTTGGCGCTTCTTGCACATTAATCAATAGAATATCTTCATCTTCACTCAGCACAGGTGATCCTTGCTGGCGTGGAATAATTTAGTTACTTCAGGATCACTTCCTGCTTTCTTAGCATACTGCAGCTTAATGCTTATTAATGTGACAATTAAGGGAATTTGAGATAATGGGGAATCAAACCCAGCGCCTTGGCGCTCAATGTAAAGGTGAGGCAGCGCTGTGGTGCCTGCAATAATTTTCAGTTGACGCAGCAGCTCTTGACATAAAGTATTTTGGCGCCTTGGCGCTTAATCCAATTGCTTGGCGGCGCCACAGCGCTTTGTGTACTTATTAAGTGCTGCGGCGGCAAATCATGTGTCATTAATTGCTGCAGCAGCACTTGTCATTGGCTATTATTAGGCTTAGGTCAGCAGACTACTGCTAATACAATTTGCATGTAGCTTATACTACTAATTTATGTTATTTGATAGCTGTAATTCATATCTGCAAGCTCCGTCATAATTAGTGTCATTGTATTTTGTACTACTGATATATGGATTTGGTTATAGCAGTCCCAATCTGTGAGCTCCTTCATAATTGGCATCATTGCTATGTCAAAATTCCCAACAACTATAAAGGGTCCTTCCAAGATCACTTGGAAGGCAGAAAATTTAATACCCATCAACATTACTACTAGTTCAAATAGTAGTGGTGTCAAGTACAATAAGAGCAACTTATTGATACTTTCAGAATCCTGCCAAACAACCATAGACAATGTTGCATCTCCAAAGGGCCACAGGAATTTCCCATTACTTGGCTCAAGCAGCAGCAGAACACAGCCCGCTGCAACGCCCATCTCACACCAATTGGAAGGACATCTGTCCTCATACAAATATCCCATTCCCAACATGTTTAACTCACCTAATAAAAACAACCTCTCTCCTTCTTCAAGATCCAGAAATCTTGACACAATTCTTATTTGTCTTTAATCAAAGAATCTACTTTTCAAGCAGAAACCAACTTATCTGGCCTTTAGATTTTAAAATAGTGATCCTGTCCAAATAATCTGAACCAGGAAAGCCACACCAGAACAATAACAAGATAAGATAAGACAAGCCAAACTAAACCAGACCAGGCCATAAAAGAAAAGACAAGCCACAAGAAGAAAGGCAAAACAAGACCACATAACAAGAGAATAGTGATTCTGTAAGTCACAACTCTAATTCAGCAGACCAGGAAATTATAGCTATCTCTGAAGGAATTATTATGGCCTGTTCCATGGCAGCCACAAATTCCCCAAATTCTCTGGGCTCAATTTTGAACGGTGGATGGTTTAGTATAAGAATTTCTGCAATGAATATCTTATTGGTACCCCCAACATAGTATTCAATGTATAATAATTCCTGTCAGAAAAGCCAGTCAAGTAGCAAGACATGGTATTATAATGTAACAGTTGGAAAAAATGAAAGACCATGTCAATCAAAAATTTGGTGACAATTAGATTGACATCATAAAAAAGCTTTAACTTATTCAAATTCAATACTATTAAACTTTGGATAAGCTCATTCACACTTATCATGCTCTGGCTTTTTTGACCATCTGTTGTGAACTCCATAAGATTCACAAAAGAAATCAATCTGAAATTGAAGAATATTTTAATTCAGGTATCAGAAATACCCTCTTCAAAAGAGCCATTCTTGTTGATTATTGCATGGCCATCAAGGAACGTGATATTAAAGACCTTATAGAAGTATATGAACTTGCAGGAAAATTCTATCATATTAAGGTGGAGAGCCTATCTGATGATAGAGCCAAGTGTGAATCTTTTTATAATAAATTTTCCAAGAAAACAAAAAAACATCAAACAGGCTGACATCACAGATTAATTCACATAAGTTTTAAGAGCATTCATGTCCACTGTAAACCAGCACCACTTATAATAGTGAATTATATTTCATCTGCTGCTTAACTGAACACCAGGACAAAGACTTCACAGAGAAATTTCACTAATTGTCACAAGTGACAGTTCACTTCTAATATTAAAGCAAGATCCAGAACAAGGATCAAAATCTGGTCCTTATTTCCCTCAGCCTGCCAATTCAGAAGGCCAAGAGTATATTCACTCACATCATATCAAAAGAAAACATGAAAGGAAATTCAATGTGAGCCTGCCAGAACCAAAATCCTTTCCAACATCACAGGAGTTTGAAAGCAATATGCCTGTGTTTGATGTTAGAAGTTTCTCCAAAGTGGCAACCTGCAACACTGGCAGGTTAGGCAGTGAAATTAGCAACCCCACCAATGTGAAATCCCCAAACCTTCCCCAAGCCCAAGACATGACATGTGCCCTGCAAAACTTCTCAATAACATTAATCAAATTTATAAACAGAAAGGTTCATAAGGCTATTATACAGTAGAAAAACTTTAGAAAACTGCCTACATCTGATGCCAGAAGTTTTCCCAAAGTGACAGTATGTGATAATGACAGGTTAGGCAGCAAAATTAGCAATTCTGCCAATAAGAAATGCCACAGCCCCATCCGAGGCACAAGAATGTGCAATTGCTCTGCAAACATGCCAACATCATAAAAAATTGATGAAAAGAAAGGTTCAGGAGTCTATTCTAAAGTGATAGCCAATAGTAACCCACCCACAACTAATGCCGTCCTGCCAGACCGCCCAAGACCAAGAAACTGTGAGAAATGGGGAGCGGGTTAATAGGAAATAAAACAATGCTCTCAACCATAATAAAAATCATGGTTTCAGCAACAATTGAAAGGTTGTCACTAACAATTCCTGGGAGGCCAAAGGGGGAAAGGAATCAACTGAACGCCAAAATCAACATAAAAACCAAATGGCCAAAATAGACTGACAAATTTTGAACTTTATTAGATTAGATAATGATGAAGAAAGGTCTTTTAAAACTCTTGCATTCATTTAAGAGATAGGATGGAATTGGGGTGATAGATTTGTTTTCACAAAACCAATCAACCAATGATATGTGCAGATATGAGTGCATTTCTTGGGGCAGGAAGATCTTGTAAAATTTTAAATGGAAATAATCAAAAGGAAAACCAAACCAACTAAAATTGGAAAATCTTCTTTGGATGCAATTACCACTGCTTCTGGATGCTATTACACATGATATTTAACCAGGGGTGTCTCTTGGGTGGGTTAGGTGGGGGAATCTTCATAATAATTCCAAAATATTAAATTGGTGGCTTTTCTTGGGCTTTTTTGGTAACCTTTTAGATAAATATTCAACCACAATTTGGTAGAAATTCCCAAGCATTTGGCAGGAATTAGAGTTGAGGCCTAAGGGGGAGGAGTAACTTTACAGAGACCCAACCTAATGATGAGGCCTGGTAGAGCAGTCAAAATACCTGACAGGCCAAGACCAAATCCCATTGTTATCTTGAGTAATAAAGCTGTTATGAACCTTTGGTTCAACTAATTACTGCCTTATATTCTACTTGTTTTCTTTCACTTCTGTACAGAACCCAAAGGCTGTGCTGCCCCTGCAATCTTTTCAGCAGAACCTGCGCCTTTATCTTTCCATCCTCCTGGTGCTTTATTTTGTCTAATAAATTTTACTAAGTATCCTGTGAACCCGGCCTACACCAAGTTCACCTTAGAGAGCATTCTCCTTGCCAACCTCCTGGAAAGATCCCTCAAACCCAAAGCCTTTGGAAGAGAAGACTACTGTTACACAGTACAGCCCGCCTTTTTAGGGACAAACACAACTACCTGCCTGTGTATTTAGTTCCTATGTCTCCTCCTGTCACCCCCTGGTTCAACGCCTGTAAGATTTGGTGATCTCAAACAAGACCATGTCCACTCAACTCTTTGGTGTAATGTACATTAAGATGACAGGTTTGGTGGACTTCATGGCCCCCACTAGTGGCCCCTGGCCCCTGTTGGGCTGTTCTCTCTCTTAGATTATCAAATTAGCGCCAATATTGGGGTGGGCGCTCCCCATTGGCCTGGTGGTTCCACTGCCCGCATCTGCTACTGTCCCAACTCACACCTGGATCCCTGACACCTACTGAGAAAAAATTCACAAGAGATCCATTACTCCTGTCATTGACCAACTCTGCAGGTAGCTATTAAATAGGCAACTACCAATTACACTGATAATATTACATATTCTTCTATTAGAGAATAAATATGAACCTCCTTAACTGCTACATATAACTCATCACCCAAGCTAGTAGACAGCTTGAAATGGGTGTCATGAAGACTTAATGTACCAAATACACTTTCAAACAAGCAATAATTACCTCATATCCCCCACAATATAATGTTTGAGAAAGAGGCTCAGCAGCTTATGGTCCAGCTCATCATCAAACTATGTCAAAAGCACCTCAGCATATTGTAGACCAAGAACTCATCCACAATTATACTCAACCTAGGGCCAGCATTAACTGTGGTGCCTGATTTTACCCCAGTACTATAACTGTAAATGTATTAATATACACTGAACTATTGTTGCAACCAAGTTCCCTGACTTGCCTGCTAATGTATCTTACAATAAACAGGGGGTGTGGTGATCCACATGTGTGCGGTTTTTCAGGCAAGGGTTGATTTGGCTTCAAATAAAGACAATATGCTAAAGAATGACAATTTATGGTTAGCTAGCAACGTTGTAAACTAGTAGGTAACATGGGGCTGCTAGGGGTAAGTGAGGTAAGCCTAGTAGGTAACTTGGTCTACTAGGAAAAGTGAGGTAACCCTAGTAGGTAACATGGTCTACTAGGGTAAGTAAGGGAGCCTGGTAGGTAACATGGTCTACCAGGGTAAGTAAGGCCTGGCTGGTAGATAACAAAGGACTACCAGAGGCAGTTGTTGCCTCCACCCAGAAGAAGATTTTGGCTGCTTTGGGCTATAGTGCTTCACCTAGCAGGGAACCGTGGCTCCAGGAGGGTGAAGACTGAAATAGCAAGCAGGGAACTTTGTCTGTTTGGGGGGAGTAGGTTTGGACCCCTGGCGGGTAACACGGGCTGCCAGGGAGGGGAAGAGCTCTGAGGGCTCAACGTACCTTAATACACTTGCAGGAGGTCTGTGATCAAGCACCCTGCCTAACAGACTGGCAGGGTGTCCTTGTTTATGCCCCTATGGGAGCTTTGGGGAAATCCAAAGTGAGCATTGGAGGGTATAGGCATGCTCAGAGGTGTCACCAAGGTGGCTTGCTTGGGGAAGCAAGCTGCAGAACTTGGTGTGATCAGGCCTCTGGGAAGTAGAGCTGATTACTCTGCGACTGAAAGCCCAGACTTTATCACCTGGGTGAGTAAAGACAACACATAGACATAGATTTATGGTTGAATGACCTAAGTGGATTGCCACTTGCAAGGGCCCAGTCAAATGCCAGTTCAATGTAGACTCATGCCTGGGTCTACAAGTTCTGTTAATGGGGGCTGAGATAAAGAACTGAGGTGGTTCACGGAATTAGCAGAGAAAACTAGCAAGAGGGACTGTTTGGTCACAGTAAAGGCTAGTTGATGAACTGTTAATTCATATTTAATGGAATGGACCAATATGGTTCAGTGTGTTAAAGGAACAAATGAGGTTCCTAGTGAGGATTTGGTGAGGAACTGGTTAAGGATAAGAAGAAGGACAAGAAGACATGATGAAGTACTAGCAGATCATGATGTAGGATGGCCAAAGGACCAGAAGTTAGTGCTGAAGAACTGAAGAGCTGAGAGGATGACCTAGCTGGACTGAATACAGAGGCTGGAAGAGCTGTTTTAGTGACTTTTGAGAAGAAATTTGGATATAAAGAAGCAGTTAAAGAATAATTAAATACTGCCTGATTATGATTAAGAAAGGATTGAAAATCATATAAGGGAAAAGAAATAGAAGAAAAATAACCTATAGTTTGTTAGAACTATATGTTATTTTAACAACAAGAATTAAAGAGGAAATGAGCCAGAAAGAAGCGGGAAGAAGAACAGAGAAACTATAGGGGCAAAAGAGCAAATTTTGCCAAGAACAGCTAGGAAAGCAAAAGAACAAGCAACAGGCAGGTTCAAAGATGCAAAACTTTAAAAGAAACAAAGAGAAACACAGAGAAATGTTGAAAAATTGAAGGATCAAAAATTGCCTAAGTAAAACATATGTGGAAGCGCTCAAGATTTGCCGGGGAAACGTGACGGGAATTACGCGAAACCATTTGAAACGCGGAGCAGTTGTTTACCTGGAGCAGGACAGCTTTGAGTTTGAACCAGGGTCAGGAACAGGTCATCCGGGTAAACTGTTTTGGCAAACCCGTTGAAGCAAGGCGTTTGATTGGCTGCAACCTGGAGCCTACTTAATCAGGTTTTTAAGGGCTTTAACTTGAGAGTTAAAGCCTACAAAATGGGGAGCAGAAGCAGAAAATTCAGGGCTTTGATTGGCTGAAGTAATTTTAAAAGCTTAATATATTATAGAGGAAGAAAAACATGATAGTTTAAGCTTTAAAGAACCAGAGTTCTAAGAGAGGTTTTTGGTCTGAAACAAGGGGCTATAAAAGGGAGAGCTATCTGAGACTCTTCAGGGACTGGATCAAGTGGATTACAAAGGCCACCAAAGCTACAGAAGGAGCAGAAGACCAAGTATAGGAATCCAGAGCTGATTCAGACCACAGGAGCTTAAGATTAAGACAACAGAGCCCATAACTAAAGTGCCAGAGCCCAAGATCAAGGAGCAGGAGTCAAAGACCAAGTACAAGGAGTCCAAGATATTGTTAAAGGACTCCAAGTTTTGGCACAAACCCTTTCTTATTCCCTACCCCAAGGCAACATCTCAGAAGGTTTCTAAGGGGATCTTCCTTCTGACAGAGAATAAAGCGCCTATTACAACCCCTATCTGAATTTCCTGTGTGAAAAGAGTATTTAAGTCTCATGAGTCAATTACCCCATATTTTTTAACCCTAGCCCAGGGGATGAGGAATCCTATTGCCTAGGGTGCAGAAAGTTTTCCTCTAGTAAATCTGCCCAGGAGGAGTGGGAGAAGGTGACTAGGCATTTGGAGATGTCAAATAGAGGAAGAGAGTTCATTGGAGAAGAGTTTTCAAAACTACTATAGGATTGGTATTGGTCTACAGAAGGGCTGGCGCCTGCTGAAGTCCAGGTATATGGTGGAGATGCTTGCTTGGTGATTGGAAAGGTACTGGAGGAGTTTGCCCTTATACAAGCCAAGTATAAGCTTCTCACCAACCCTTCACCCCTGTTGGAGAATGACAACTCCTCCAAGCCGGTCCCTGGCTACAACCCAGGACACATTATGGGGACTGGCAACCAGGAACCCCACAGGGGGCGCTCAATGAGCTGCCCCTTGACGTATCTAACAACATGACTAATCTGATGGCAATGTTGAATGGCGGGTACTTCATCCTAATTAGGAGTGCTACCAGTTCAACCTGATGATCTCTGCATAAGTTATTCCTTGGCTTCAAACCTTACATGAAACTTCCCACTATGCCACCACCTTTTGGCCTTGTGGCTTTCCCCATATAGTATATTAATCATAATATTCTACAATAAATGATATCTGATTTTATTCCTTCTTGTCCTTTCTATTGGACTGTTGTCTTCCCCAATTCCAATACTAATCCCCATTGGTTCAGTTACAACAGTGGTAGCAGCGGTAGGTTCACATTCTACCTAAAAAAATCCCCCCTTAGAAAGGACAGAGGACTGGCTGTATGGCTACTCCCCATCAAGAAACTTTCATGCCAATCCCCAGGAGAAACATCCCTGATGGGTATGTTATCTACCAAGACCAGCTAGTCCTCACAAGTGTGTACAACCAACTCCGCCTTGAGCAGCGTGACGCCAGTGGCACCCCTCCCCAGTCAGAACTGTCACAACACATGCTCAACCTCCAGCTGGAATCCTTTGCAAGTGGAGTCAAAGGGGCTGACATTGTCAGTTAGCTCCAATCTACCAAAACCTGCCTCCGTATCTGTCAGGTTCCTGAGCCCATGTGGTTTGCCACTGTGTCTGGCCGCCTCACGGGGCCCGCCACTGTGTGGTTCACCAACTGGGCCAGTCAGGAACTTGACGTCACCTTGGCAGCATTTTGAGACGCCACAAAGTCCCACTACAGCAAAACCTTCTCCCCCATTGTTGTGGGAACTCCTCTTCTAGCAATCAAACAAACTGGGTCCACTCCTGAGTACCTTGCCGCCTGGCAACAAGCTCTTGCTGCCGCCCCCAAAGCCGTGACTGACAGAAATGCAATGCTACTCACCCTCATCATCAATGGGTTAAAACTCCATATCTGTAAGTGGATCCTTGTAGGTCGCTGCACTTCCATTGATGGCTGCTACAAGGCCATTGTGGAGGCTAACAACCAAGCTTTGATGGGCTTTTGCTGTACCAGTGACGCCCCATCCCAACCTTGTACAACACCTGGCGGTGGCCAGTATCAAGTGGACCACTGCCAGCCCTGTCAGCAGGATAATGGGACTAAACGCCCCCACAAGGGGGATCTCCAGCTAGTGCAGATTGAGGATCAGGAAAAAGCCTGGGGGTTGTATCAACAAGAGGCCCAACAACCCCACTTGATCCTTCCTCTCAATCCCTGCTTGCAAAACCCCCTGCAACTACAACATCCACTAGGTCAAACCCCTTGACATCTTCCAGTTCCACAGTGACAACCCTGTACTGCAAGCAAGTCACTCTTCAAATAAAATCACCCGCTTAGCCTACCCCTTCCACTTCTGTGGGAACACCCACAAATTACTGATAGATACCAGGGCCAACCACGCAATGGTGGACCAGGCGTTTGCTGACTCCCAACAACTAGATTGGGTGCCTAGCAGGTTCAAGGCAGTATGTGTAGCTGATTCCCGCAGAGTTGCCATTACCCATGAGATAGTACCCTTTTCTGTGAGAATGAGGAACGGCCAGGTTAAGCTTTCTGGGCCAATCATGGCAGGGCTCAGCCACAACGTAATTGCTGGCCTCAACTGGCTTCAACACAACTGTCCCTAATTTGCTGGGATACATCAGTAATCATCCTCAATAGGAATGGGGTGGGCTTCCAGATATATCCTGTCAAGATGAGCAAGTTACTCCACAATACTGTGTTTGTTAGGATAACAGAGACAGGCTCAGACAACTTATAGGGGGATACTAGACTTAAATCAATGTTCAGTCAAAGTTATCCACACTGAACTATCTGCAGTCCCTCCCTTGACTGTGTCACCCCCACCAGCACTTGCCGCACTCCTTGAGGAGTATAAGGACGTCTTCAGTGAAACACTGGACCAACTACCTCCTCCCCAAGAAATCCAGCATGCTGTCTAACTCCAAGGATTGTTACCTAAAGCACAACCATTATATTGTCTTACATCATAAGATGATGAGACCCTCCGCCAGCACCTTGTGGACGCGCTTGATAAGGGCTTCATTTGCCCCTTGCTCTCTCCATATGGGGCAGCTGTCTTCTTCATAGCTAAGAAGGACAGGTCCCTTTGCCTGGTCACAGACTACTGCGCCCTCAATGAGGTGAAAGTCAAGAATAAGTACCCCCTGCCATTGATTGACAACCTGTTTGATACACTTGCAGGTGAAAAGGGCTTTAGAAAGATTGATCTCACTGCAGGGTACAATCAGGTCTGCATTGCACCAGGGGATGAGGCAAAAACTGCCTTCTGCACGCACTACAGATTGTTTGAGTGTTGGGTCATAAACTTTGGAATGACCAACACTACTTTCACCTTTGCCATGTTAATGAACAAAGCATTTGAGGAACTGATTGGGAAAAGTGTGGTTGTGTACCTTGACAACATTATTGTCTTCAGTCAAGATCAAACCACGCACCTCCAACACCTCTGTGCTGTCCTTAACACCCTTTGGAAAAATCAGCTAAAAGCTAAACCCTCCAAATGCAATTTCCTCAAGTCATAGCTGTTATTCCTTGGGCACATCATCTCTGCCCAAGGGATAAAGCCTGAACCTGCCAAAATCAAGGCAATCACCAGCATGCCGCCTCTCACTGATGTGGGCCAGGTGCGGACATTCTTAGGCATGATTGCCTATGTGCGCAAGTTCATTCCCCAATTACAGAGAACTAATTGCACCTCTCACTGAGCTCCTCAACATCAAACAGCGCTTGCATTGGACCCCTGTCAGATATTAGGCCTTCAAGATGCTGAAGAAAAGGCTCACAACAGCACCAGTACTGCAGTTTCCTAATTAAAACTGTCAGTATGAACTTGAGACTGACACCTCTGACAGGGCCATAGGGGGTGTGTTAAGGGTAGAAACAGACAATGGCGTTTTTCTCCCCGTGGCGTATGAGTCCAGAAAACTTACGGACTCGGAACAACGTTATTTCATCCATGATAAAGAATTGGCGGCAATTTTGCACTGCGTCAAGAAGTGGCGCTGTTACCTGGAAGGTGGTACCTTCCCACCTTGCGTACTGACAGACCATAAGTCACTTCAGTATCTCAACATGCAATCCCACTTGACATGCTGCCAAGCAGGTTGGATTGAGCCTCTATCTCCTTACCAGTTGTGCATCAAGTACAAGCCTGGGAAGGAACTTGTCACAGCTGACGTCCTCTCTTAACTCTACATAGTGTTCATCACTGGAGACAATTATTTGGACCCAGATTGGCCCATGCTCTATCTCCGCCCTGAGACAACTCACTACAAAGGCCTTAACTCAGTAACCATCTCCAAATTAAAGGACAACAAAACTCAGTTCACCACCAATGCTGGCAACGTCTGCTGTTGGGCAGAGACAGGTGAGAAGACGCCTTACATTCCCACCACACAACAAGGTGACACAATAATGCACTACCATCAAACCCTGGGTCACATCAGAGGGCATAACCTCTTTGAGATCATGAAACAAAAGGTTTGGTGGCTGCGCATACGTCAAGACATCTTAGATCTCCTTGAGACGTGCATGCTGTGCAAAAAGAATACGCCAAACCTGCACCCCCAAGTCTGTCCTTCCCATCAAAGCAATAGAACCCTTTGAGCAGTGGGCTCTTGACATTGTGGGACCACTCCCCAAAGACAGACTGGGAAGAAGTACATTATCACCGCCATCAACTACTTTACTTGCTGGCCAGTGTCCTGGGCAACAACTAACCACACTGCCACCACCATCACCTTCTTCATTGGCAAGGAAATTGTGGCCTGCTTTGGGCAACCCAAACATCTCATCACAGATGGCAGTCCTGAACTTGTTGGGCATGTCATGAAGGCGGACTCACCAAGAACGCACTCCAATGTATAGTTACGACCCCCTACCATCTGCAATCCAACAGGCGCATAGAGCAGTTAAATGGCTCACTGGTCCAAATGATTACCAAGCTCTCACAAGAGCACCCCAACACTGCATGGACTGAACACCTGCCTACCGCCCTACTTATCCTACAAGTAAGAATAAACAGAGGCACAGGATTCAGCCCCAGCACCCTGGCCTTTGGGACGCCTGACAGTCTGACAGGAGTTAAACAGGTAAAGTTACAGTCCAGAGTTCCCAAAAAAACCTCCCCTAGTGACAAACCCGTCCCTAGACCAATGGCGTGCCAAAGCCTTGGAAGTTGAACACAAGCAGATTGAAGGAGGTACAAGGCACCTTGAAGCCAGGTACGCCGTAGGCAACCCCATCTACACCCTCAACCCCAATTCTGCCAAGTTGGAACCCAACCACCTAGGGCCCTTCAATATAGCCGCTGTCTATGACAATCATACCTATCAACTCAAAGATGCCCAAGGGAATACCAAAACACTTCACCACAATTGCTTGCGCCCCTGCTGCGCCATCCTCACACAAAGGCTGTTTGTGCGGACCTTCTGCAGACTCTGGTCTTGGTGTCTGACAACAAGAAGGGGGTAAGGGGGGTTGCAACCAAGTTCCCTGACTTGCCTGCTAATGTATCTTACAGTACACAGGGGGTGCTTGATGAGCCGCCCCTTGACGTATCTAACAACATGGACTACTCTGATGGCAATGTTGAATGGTGGGTACTTCATCCTAATTAGGAGCGCTACCAATTCAACCTGCTGATCTCTGCATAAGTTATTCCTTGGCTTCAAACCTTACATGGAACTTCCCACTATGCCACCCTCTTGTGGCCTTGTGGCTTTCCCCATATAGTATATTAATCACAATATTCTACAATAAACAATACCTTATTCTATTCCTTCTTGTCCTTTCTATTGGACTGTTGTCTTCATCAATTCAAATACTGAATCCCCATTGGTTAAGTTGAAACACTATTCAAAGTTAGACAGTGTGAGTACAGCAAATGGATTGGTATCTGCTTCAGAAGAATGAAGCCATATTGGGAAAGAGTTAACTGACTTTGAGACCTTGGATGTATAAAAAAGTGAAGTCAATAGCAGAATTGAGAACAGCATTTGGAGTGGAATCAGAGAAACAGATAAAGGGTGGAATGATGCAAAGAGCAGGCCAGGGTGCAGCCTGTCAGGATTGTCAATTTTCTTCCTCTTGAAACCC
>QTSX02003275.1:0-22106 GCA_014839935.2 Entomophthora muscae
AGAGACACATATTCTCTAAATTTGATTTGGACAGAGCTGTGTTGGTCTCTTAATTATTATATATAATTAATTCTGGGGATTTAACACTGTTTAGAATACTAGTTATTCAGAAATTATATTTGAAGAATTTAAAAATACCTGCCTAAAAAGAATTATTTCAAATGTTGCAACATCTTTTATTAATCCCTCTTGGTGAAATCAATTTCTCAAGAAGTGACCCAATTTTCAAATAATTTGATCTAACTTCCTCCATGCCCTCATGTTTTAAAGGATAAAAAGTTTGAGCCCTATGAAAAACACTACCTGTACAAGCCTCAAGACTTCCATGGCATAAATTGATTATATATTGCTACATATGGTACTATTTTTAAAACTGAACTAATTATAATTCAATATTTGAATTAGAAAAATACCAGTCCATAGAAAAAGGGCATGCATTTAGTTTAAGATATATTATTTATTGGGAAATGGGTGTAATTATACTTTGAAATGAATACACAGAGCCACAAAAGGATGACATTGGTAAAATGATGTGAATATGGTTTGGGTTTTGAAAAAGTTGTTGAAGGTGTTCAGCTGGAGTTGATTGTGCTTCTTATTTGGAAGTATTGTCCTGTATTTTAACATTTGAGGCAGAAAGCAGAATTTTGTTTGATACATTGTGGGTAAGCTCATTAGTGTCCCCTGCATATTTTAGGATATATTACAGGAAAAGTACTAAAATTAGTTGCAAAATCTAATTTCCTCCTATTTGTTGTTATGAATCAAGACCAGAATTTGTGATTTATCCTGTCATAGCCAAGGTTGCACTCAGGGGATTCTTCATTCAAGTGTAAGGATCTGGCCTAAAAGGCCCAATAAATGATAGGGGACATTATCATCACATAAATAGCAACACTAGCCTAAAAGCGCCATAGTCTCATGTGGGGAATCACTTGTTTATTGAGCCCCAGCATGGTAAGGTAGACAACAACAAGCTTGCTGTAGTCATATGATGGATTGATGGTGACAAGGAGAAGTTCTACTGTGGCAGCACTTGTAGGCTGACTTGGTTGAAAAAGTTAGCAGAGTTGGTGATACCTTAGAAGGGAAAGGGGGCGCAGAAGCAGTATCTATTTCCTGATTAAGTGCTCTGCGGGATGGAAATGTAAAAAGTTGGTTGAGATGAGGTAGCTTTAAGTTGCTCAGTCTTCCAGTGCTGACTAAGGAGCTGTAAATACTGTTGCAACTGAATCAATTAGAGTTCAGTATTTGATTGGGGAAGACAACAGTCCAATAGAAAGGACAGAAATAATAAGAGTAAGCCTTGTTTATTGTAGAATATTGCAATTAATATACCATATGGGGAAGAAACAAGGCCACAAGGGGGTGGCATGGTGGAATAATTCATGTAGGGTTTGAAGTCAAGGAATAACTCATGTGGGGATTATCAGGTTAAATTGGTAACACTCCTAATTAGGAGAAAGTGCCCGTCATTTGACATTGCCATCAGATCAATTCATGTTATTAGATATGTCAAGGGGAAACTTGTTGAGAGCCCCCTGTGTATCATAAAATACTGTTGTGAATACCGCTATTCACCATGTTTTGATTTCTCCTTTGGTGGGCCATTTTGAAGACAAATCTCTTGGTTTTGCTTTTGCCTCTTGAAATGAGTTGATTACTGAATCAGGAAATACAATTGTTTGGTTTCTTGACTCTGCGCATCTCACTTGCCCCACTCATGCTTGTGGCAAGTGATCCTACCGTCCTGATAATGTTTTGTGGTATCATCAACCACTATATATTCCTTTTCTTAATTCACCAATAAAATTAAGTTCTATTCACATTTTTGTCTTTGTGTCTTCAGTACTTCCGCGTCTCTCTCTATCCACAACTAGTAGAGATTATTCTTCCAGGGCTGCAAGATAATTGCATAGACTTCCCTGTCATCTAAACAAGACTTAGTATGAATCCAATCCTAAGGTTAGGATTTCCCAATGTGTGTCTGGCCACGCCTCAGAACACGACAAATATGTTGCCAGGCAAGTCTGGAAAATTGATTGCAACACTCCCCTTGCCTCCTGCTTGTCATCAGATACCAGGATCAGAGCCTGCAGAAGATCTGGGAAGGTCTGCACAAATAACCTTTGTGTGGAGATGTCATAGCAGGGGCGCAAGTAATTGTGGTGAAGCTTCTTGATGTTTCCTTGGGCATCTTCAAGTTGGTAGTTGTGGTTGTCATAGACCGCAGCTACCTTGAAGAGCCCCAAGTGATTGGGCTCTAATTTGGCTGAATTGGGGTTGAAGGCGTAGACGGGGTCACCTACAGCGTATCTGGTCTCAAGGTGTTTTGTTCCTCCCTCAATTTGCTTGAGTTCAATATCTTGGGCTTTGGCACACCACTATTTCAGGGAAGGAGTAGTCAACAAGGGGGGTTTCCCAGGATTTGTGAATTGTAATTTCCCTTGTTCTACTCCTGTCAAGCTGTTGGGCATCTCAAAGGCCAGGGCGCTGAGGCTGAACCTGGTGCCTCTGTTGATTCTTGCTTGTAAGATGAGTAGAGTGGTGGGCAAGTGCTCAGTCCATGGGGTATTAGGATGCTCTTATGAGAGCTTGGGAATCAGTTGGACCAGGGAACCATTCAGTTGCTCTACGTGTCCATAGGCTTGCAGATGATAGGGGGTTGTGAGTATTTGTTGGAGGACATTCTTGGCGCAGTACGCCTTCATGACATGTTTAACAAGCTCAGGGCCGCCATCTGTGATGAGACGCTTGGGTCGCCCAAAGCAGGCCAAAATTTCCTTGCCAATGAAGCAGGTGATAGTGGTGACAATGTAATTAGTAGTTGCCCATGCTACTGGCCAGCAGGTGAAGTAATTGATGGCTGTTATGATGTACTTCTTCCCCAGTCTCTCTTTGGGGAGGGGTCTAGCAATGTTGAGAGCCCACTGCTTGAAGGGTTCCATGGCTTTAATGAGCAGGACAGACTTGGGAGTGCAGGTTTGGATGTGTTCTTTTCACACAACACATATGTTTCAAGGAGGTCTAAGATGTCTTGGCACATACACAGCCACCAAAACTTAAGTTTCATGATCTCAAAGAGGTTAGTCCTCTGATGTGACCCAAGGTGTGGTGGTAATGTAGTATGGTGCCGCCTTGTTGTGCAGTGGGAATGTAGGGCGTCTTTTCCCCTGTCTCTGCCCGGCAGCAGACATTGCCAGCATTAGTGGTGAACTGACTTTTAGGTCCTTTAGCTTGGAGATGGTTACTGAATTAAGGCCTTTGTAACGAGTTACTTCAGGACAGAGATAAAGCATTAGCCAATCTGGATCCAAGCAATTGTCCCCAGTGATGGATGCTACATAGAGACTTGAGAGGGTATCAGCTGTTTGAGTTCCTTCCCAGGCTTGTACTTGATGTGCAACTGATAGGGGAATAGGCGCTTGAACCAGCCTGCTTGGCAGCGTGTCAAGCGGGACTGTGTGTTGAAGTACTGGAGTGACTTATGATCTGTCAGGACGCAGGGTAGAAATGTAGCCCCTTCCAGGTAACAGCACCATTTCTCAACACAGTGCACAATTGCCGCTAACTCTTTATCATGTATGGGGTAACATTTTTCTGAGTCAGTGAGCTTCCTGGACTCATATGCCATGGGGATGAAGACACCCTTGTCAGTTTCCACCTGTAACACGCCTCTATGGCTCTGTCAGAGGCATCAGTCTCAAGTTTGTACTGGAGGTTCCAATTGGGGACTTGCAATACAGGAGCATTTGTAAGTCTTTACTTCAATGTATTGAAGGCTTGATCTCTAACAGGGGTCCAACAGAAGCGCTGTTTGGTGTTTAAGAGCTCAGTGAGGGTGCAATTAGTTTCCTGCAATTGGGGATAAACTTGCGCACATAGGCAATCATGCCTAAGAATGTGCACACATGGCTCACATCAGTGGGAGGTGGCATGCTTGTGATTGCCTTGATTTTGGAGGGGTCAATCTTTATCCCTTGGGCAGAGATGGTGTGCCCAAGAAACAAGACCTCTAACTTGAGGAATTCACATTTGGAGAGCTTAGCCTTCAACTGGTTTTTCACAAAGGGTGTTGAGTACAGCACAGAGGTGTTGGAGATGTGTGGTTTCATCTTGACTGAAGACATTAATGTTGTCAAGGTACACAAAAAACCACTTCCCAATCAATTCCTTAAATTCTTTGTTCATCAACATGGCAAAGGTGGAGGGAGTGTTGGTCATCCCAAAGCTCATGACCTGGCACTTGAACAACCTGTAGTGTGTGCAGAAGGCAGTCTTTGTCTCATCCTCTGGTGCAATGTGGACCTAGTTGTATCCCACAGTGAGATTAATCTTGCTAAAGACCTTTGCGCCTGTGAGCATGTCAAACAGGTTGTCAATCAATGGCAGGGGTTATTTATTAACAGTCACCTTGTTTAAGGCGCGGTTGTCTGTGACCAAGCAAAGTGACCTGCTCTTCTTGGCTATAAAGAAGACTTCAGCCCCATATGGCAAGAGAGATGAGAGGATGAAGCCCTTGTCAAGCGTGTCCACAAGGTGTTGGCAGAGAGTTTTGTCTTCCTTGGGCTCAGACAATAAAGGGGATGTGCCTTGGGCAGTGACCCTTGCAATTAGACAGCATGCTGTATTTCTTGGGGAGGGGGTAATTGGTCAAGTGTTTCACAAAAATTTCTTATATTCCTTGAGGAGTGTGGCAAGTGCTGGTGGCAGTGAGGTGCTCAAGGGAAAGGCCACATGTGGCTCAGCAAGAATAACTTTGACTGAGCATTGGTTGAAGTCTAGTTTCTCCCCCTGAAATCATACAAACCCATTTCCTGCCTCTCTGAAAAACACATTATCATGGGGCAACCTGCTCATTTTGACAGAGACTATCTGAAAACCCACCCCATTTTTAGTGAGGGTAATTACAGACATATCCCAGTCAATGAAGGGACAGTTGTGACAAAGTCAGTCAAGGCCAGCAATGACATTGTGGCTGAGCCCTGCCATGTTTTGGCCCAGCAAGTTTAACCTGGATGTTCCCCATTCTCACAGAGAAGAGTACTGTCTCATGGGTAATTGTCACTCTACAGGAATCAACCACTTGTACTGCCTTGAACCTGCTTAGCACCTGGTTTAATTGTTGAGAGTCAGTGAACGCCTGGTCAGCCATAGTGTGATTGGCCCCAGTATCTACCAATAGTTTGTAGGTAATCCCACAAAAATGGAAGGGGTAGGCTGAGTGTTTTACTTTATTTGAAGAGTGGCTTTCTTGGAGGACTGTGGCAGATCCAGGTCCAACTAGTACATCCCGCCATTATCCTGTCCTTGACTCTTATTGCCATTACCTTCCTTTAACAAAGCTTTGAAGAGCTTTGTCTCCAGAGAGGCAATTTTATGGGACAACACTTTGTTATCATCCCGCCAACGGGCCATGATCTCAACACTCTTTTCCTCCCTTACCCTTAAAGCCTCAATTTCACAATTTGCCTTTGCTTTCACTTGCTATAAGATTTTGTCCCATCCTACTAACAGGTTCCAGGAATCCCGCACATAGATTTGGTTTCCTTGGGTGGGAGTCCCTTCTTTTGCAAAGTAATTGGAGTATAACTCTTTGGACGCAGCCTTTACTTCCACCAAGGACTCCTCAGGCACAGTCTTGGTGACCTCCAAGCTTGCCCAAGCTTCCTCCAACAACCTTGTAGGAACCTCTTTCCTGGCAGCAGAAGTTTCCACACAAAGTACTCCAAATTTGGCCCCTTCAAAATTTAACAAAGAAGACATAATAATTGAAAAGGTAGTTGAGGGGAAAGTGTTGAAATTGACAATATATCTTTATTAATTTGTAGCTGTTTTTGCTTATATACCATTCAGGGCATATTTGGCTAAAAACTCATCTGGTTCCTGAATCAACCTAGGATTCATCTCACGTGGTCTATGACATTTGAGTCATCTAAACCTAGATCTTTACCTAAAAAATCACCAATATTTCTCAACCTATTAGAGTCAACCTACAACAGGAAGAAGTCACCTGACTCCATTCATCCCAATGTACCAATTCAGCATGGAGCTTCCTCAGCTCCTGGCGCCAAAACCCTGTGGATTAAACATCTCAAAACTCAGCTATTAATGTTCCAACTGGGAACCAGCTGATCAACCCTAAATTCCTAGGCATCCTTGCCTTCATTTAGTTATCTTCACATATAATGGTTTTTTGCCTTAAAACCCATTAAAACGCTTCAAAACTTGAGCCAGGCGCCACCGCGGCGCCCAGGAACTTTCCCAGGCAGCGCCTCAGCGCCTGAAAAAATTTGATAGCAGCGCCTTGGAGCTTCACAAATCCATTAGGTGGCGCTTTTAACCCAATGAATTTGCCAAAGCAGCGCTTTTAACCCAAAATTTGGGGGTTTACTTATGGTTGACCTTAATCAAACTTCTTGACATAGTCAAGACAATTTAACCAATATAATTAAATCCTCATTAATTATATTTCCATATATTTATTTATTAATCTTCCCAATTAATTAAACCGTTTTTGAGACACCCATTCTCCCAGATTGACTCAGCCAATCTTGCCTTCTGTTCTTTTATTGAACCTAGATATCCAGTTTTCAGGAATATTTACCTTAAGACTTCCAATCCAATCTATCTACATGCAATAATCAGAAAAACAGAGATAACTTTATATTTTGGAGCACTTATTTGGCTAAATACTCAATAGTGACTGTTTTACAGTCACAAGGACAGGGTTGTTACTGTGGACCTGGAATATGTGAGGGTTTCTACTTAATGCACATTGTAATTACAGGGGCTCTTTGCAAGGAGGGATTGGGTATGAGAGTCAAGTGGGATTGTAGAACCTCTTGTAACTACAGCCCCCAGGTTTTTCCATGGTCCTCAATCTGTTCTAGCTGGAGTCCCCCTTGTTGAGGCGCTTAACCCATTTCCTGCTGGTAGGACTGGCGGTGGCCTACTTGGTTGTGGGCACTGCCAGGTGCAGGACAAGGTTGGGGTGGTGTGTCATTGGATCTTCAGAAACAAATTAAAGCCTGACTATTGGCCTCCACAATGGCCTTGTAGCAGTTGTCAATGGAGGTGCAGAAACCTATGGGAACCCGCTTTCAGATATGAGGTTTGAGCCCATTAACTATCAATGTAAGAAGTATGAAATTCCTGTCAGTGACAGCTTCTGGGGCGGCGGCAAGGGATTGCTCCCAGGCAGCAAGATATTCAGGGTTAGAACCAGTCTGTTTAATGGCCAGGAGGGGAGTTCCCACCACAATAGTGTGAAAAGATTCCACTGTAGCAGGACTTCACATTGTCCCTGAACAACAAATAAGTGATCTCTACTTCTTGACTGGCCCAGTTGGTTAACAAAACAGCGGCAGGCCTGTGAGGCGCCCAGACGCTGTAGCAACCCACACGGGTTCAGGTACTTGACAGATACAGAGGTGGGTTTTGGTAGAGTGGAGCCAACTTAAAATGCCAGCTCCTTTGACACCACCCACAAAAGGCTTGAGTTGTAGATTCAGCATGCGTTGAGACAGGTCCAATTATGTAACAACCCAACAATTGGGGAAGTATTTTAGTAAGTTAAGGTCCCAACTTGGCCACTTGCAGCCCGGTGAGCACAGTCACAATGAGATAGATTGTTATCATTCATCAAAAGACCTTTGTGTCTGTTATAACAACCAAAATTACCAGCAAAATATGTGAGTATGTAGTATATAAGGGTGTATATAGCTACAGACTGAGTGGAGTGGGGCAAAGTCAGTGTGGGCCAGGAATACTGATCATAGGAGTTAAGTTGCACTGGCTCCTTGTAAAAGTGCTCAAAAATTTGGATCATTAAATGGCACATGCAGTTGATAGTGTTGATGGCCCCCAATCCCAAGGCAGGCTGTAAGGACAGCCAATAAGATAAGGTGGTTCATCCTCTAGTCCTGGTAAAGGGCAGACAAAGCTTAGTATTTTTAACTTTCTGAAGGGTAAAAGTCTTGATTGATTTATTTGATAACAATTGAGGGGTAATTTGCTCAATGATAGAGCAACTATCATCAAGTAAAGGAGCTTCATTATATACTATCAGCCTTGATGAGATATGAATTGTGAAAAACATTTAACAGAGAACCTCAAACACTTGGTGCTGTCTGGAATTCACTTTGGGAGTGGGATTGGAGGGGATTTGCAAGCAATAAATCCTTAATCTCTGACTTGCATTGGTTTGGTGTTTCATCAGGAACTTTCATGCACCCAAATTTAACTTCTGCAATTACTGCATTGGTGGCTTTGCAGTGCAGCCTGTCATCCCCATCCAAATTTGGTAGGTTCTAAATTTGGGCAGCACTTTCCCCTAAATTTAGGTTTGGGGAAATTGCCTTTTTTAGTTTCCTTATTTGGCAGTTTAACCATCAGGTGGGGGTGAACAGTCCTGCTGTGGGGAGGGGGTGACATCTCCTGATGGCTGGCTGGGTGACGGGAGCAGGCAGGCAAGCAGGGGCTGGCTGGCATCTATCTGCGCATTCTGTGGTTAGTCTATAAAAATTGACTTTTAAAATTTTTTGAATCTTTTAATTCTTTTCTAAAACATTTTTTTTTGCGGCAGTTTCTCAATCAAGGAGAACTGCTAAAAAATTTCTTGACTTGTAGGACTGATTGTGAACAAAATGTTGTCCTGTAAAAGGTTGTTGTCAGGTAAATTCCTGACAGGGTGGTGGCACAAAAAATTGGGTCTAAGTGGGGTGCAGGTGCCCCACACCCAATTTTCCCTTCTTTGACCTTCTGGTCAACAAATCCTGACCTCAAAGGAGGTCAGGTAATAGCTTAAAGAGCCACCATTGGTGGTATCTGTAAGCTGTTTAAATATTACATGCAAGGAGGCCACCTCATCAAGATGCACCCAAAGGCTTTAAGTAACAATTGTCCTCACCAAACTATCTTAGCAGTTTGATATTTTATTCTCAATAAATATCTTGCCTCAATTATTCACTTATTTCAATATTTCTCAATCATATTTATAATAACCAGACTGTTAGATTCTGCTTTCTCTCCTATGCAATTTCCTGGTAATCTTCCTTCTCCTGCTGAAATGATTCCTGAAACCCGCAAAATTGAATGTGAGTCTATCTATGCTACTGATTCTTTGATGTTGAGCCAAATTAAGGTCTTCCTGATGTACATGAGCATAATCTTCTGCTGCACCTTTCCTTATTTACTCTTCAAGGGTTACCATTTCCAAGCAAACATGCACCATCTCCTCCTCATTGCTAATATCATCCCCATTTAGGTGTATATTCCCCATTTGATCAATTATGATGAGCTCTCACTCTACTTCACCCTGAGAGTCTAAGCCTTTGATTATGATGTGAACCCAATTCAAGAACTCAATTATATATCACAGCATCTAGATCTATCATTTTTGGTAATATTTTGTTCATAATCATCTGAAAAATTGATACATGGCCTCTAAACTTCATGAAAATCATTATGTTGAATCATAATTTTATCATAGCCAGTTTACTCTACTAATGTTTTTTTAGATTAAGCTATGGCAAGCAAGGTTTACTCTGAAACAATATTCAGACACTTGGATCAGGTGATGCATTCAACTGCAATGTTCTATCATTTTGCTTGAAGAATAAGAATTTTGAAATGTGAAGGCCAACCTTACTTTTTAAAATCTCTTTTTTAAAAGATTATTATATTTGTAATTTGAATCATTGCTTTAAAGTGACCAAGCTCTCTTTTCATCATCAATTCAATCCTTATCAAAGAGCTTAACCATCTGATCATATTAAAGTATGATAAAAATGATACAGCTTCTCTTCTCATTTTAATCCACACATCCTGGAGTTGGGTAATATTGTAGCTAAGCCACTTTGATATGGTTGAATGAGGTTAGCCACTCATATTAAAAATCAAGTATATAAATACAAAGTTACAATAGTTCAAAAGCTTATATTCTCAGTTCAATATTATTTAGACCATACTCCACTGAAATCAATCTGTGTGCTTTCAAAGAAGGATGTAAGGGATGTTGTAACAGTGCTGTTTTAGCAGAGTTACAAGGGGGAAAATATTTAGAAGCTAGATAATAATCTTTATTGAGAGATAATGATTATATAGTTAATGTGGGTCATGGATAACAGGAACATGATTGTGTTGATCACACAGCTGGATGGTGAAGGGGGTGGGTTGATCCTGGTAATGAGTCAAGCGCTAAAACAAGGTATCCAACATAAAGGATCATTGTCTGTTCATGTTGTTGGATTTGGCAATTAGAGTTGACTTCATAGTATGGCTTCAAGTGGCCAGGTAATTGGATTGCAGGTCAAAAACCTGCTTGCTCAGAACCTTGCTGGCGGGTCAAGCCTGCTGTTTTGACAGGGATTGAATGTAAGGATGAGCCAAATTGAGTTTTTAGCTTAACAATCAACTTTTATTTAAATATTATAGAGAAATTAAGTCAGTTAAATCCCTTATGACTTGAGCTCACTCAAGGTGGCATTAAATCCAGACAGACAGAATCACTCTTATGTGTATTAGTTGCTGGTTTTCTCCACTGTCATGCTTATTAGGATGCTAAAATATACTATAGGATATATTACTAATTAAACCCAAGTATACAAAGTGTGGTTCCACTTATGAAGCTTTATTAAGTTACAATGATTATGATGAAAACAGAGAGAAGTACCTCTATTTATACTATTAAGAATCATGCCAAATCTCAATAACATAATGCACATATTTGGCATAATAAACTGCAGAGGTGCACAAGAGGTTCACTTCTCACCCCAAATAATTTAACAGTATAAATCATGATAGACTGGCATTGGCACTGCAAACCTCTTGAAATACATCAAAAATGATACAATAGTGAGCAAGGTTAACTCTGAAACAATCTGCAGCCACTTGGATCAGCTGATGCATCCTAAT
This sequence comes from Entomophthora muscae, assembly GCA_014839935.2. Classification (NCBI taxonomy): domain Eukaryota; kingdom Fungi; phylum Entomophthoromycota; class Entomophthoromycetes; order Entomophthorales; family Entomophthoraceae; genus Entomophthora; species Entomophthora muscae. Next base: position 10,918 of record QTSX02003275.1, read on the forward strand.
AGAATATGCTATTGTTTCACTTGGAAATGAATAAATTTAAAATGGGTAATCCAGCCATCCTTCACTTAAACTGATAGTTATATCGATAATTTAAATTTATCACTCTAATCTATCCAAGCTCTTGTTTCTTTAGGCAATTCAATCCTCAGGACAAGTTTAGCATTACATTCATATATAAGTATACTAGATGATCTGCAGCTTCTCTTCCAATTTTAATTCATGCATTCTGGAGTCAGGTAATATACATAGATAAGTCTCTTTGATATGTTGCATGGGTAAACCCATGATTTCTAAATTAGGTGGATCAATATAAATTTATTAAAGTCCAAGTGGGTTATAATTTCATTTCAGTATAATTTAGGCCACATTCCACTGGATCCAACCTACATGCTTTCAAATGTGCTTGTAAGGGATTACATACAAGGATGAGCCAAATCAAGGTTTTGACTTGGCCGTTGACTTTAAATTTAAATGGTATGGAAAGGCTAATACAATTCCTTACGTCTTGAGTGCACTTGAGCTGGTATTACAGATAGACAGGCTCGTTTATAAATATCAATCTTTTGTTAAGTAATAATGCTCCTGGATGATGGACACTGCCAGGTTTGTTATTGCACCGTGTTCAAGTGGTTTAGAATGAATCAGTGAGCTCGGAACTGAGCAGTTGCCTAATCCGAGTAAATAGAACCTTATTTAAAGATGATGTTCGACTTCTAATGTCGTATTTACATAAAATTTGGAGTAGTACAAGATTTTCCTTCTTGATGTTGGTTGCAAAGCCTTGTCAAGTCAAACCGACATATTTGATTGGATAACCACCCTGGGGGGGGCGGATTGGCAGTAAATAAATATCCACGAGAGGCTTCTGCAATCTAAATATAGCCAGGTGCCGTCCAACTTGGTGCAGGGTTTCACGTGATGGCAAAGAAGCAAGCTTAGCTTGTGCCATGGATAGGATTGATGGAACTTTTTTGAACCCATGCTGCCGTTAATTTGACTGGATCTCTAAGCACTTAACCACACCACGGGCGTGCATAATTACCTGGGATGAATCGCATTGAGGAAACTGCATCTGTTTTCTTAGCGCCAAATCTATTCTTTCCTGCTGCTTCATTCGATTTTCCCATTTGATAAGCAACGCCATTATACCACACTTGAACAATGATATGGTTTCAAGCTTAGGTTGGACGGATGAGAAGTCCAAGACATGATTTTCCAAACTGGGTAATCATCCTATTTCACTCTGCCACTTTTAAAACCCCAACTCAATCGACATGAATTTACCAAACTTCCACAAACATAAATACTCACTAAGTAAACTAACTCCTTAGATGCTATTTACGACTCACTTATCTGTCTTGTCCTTTTCCCAAATCCTCTCGGCTCGCAAATTGGATGTTGAAGACCCTGCCTCCTTCAACCACTCCTCCATTGCTGTCAATGGCCACAACTACCGTAACTCAAACCAACTTAACATACTAACCATTGACTAGACTTTGTTGACGAAGGACCTCGCAACGCTCAACTCATTGTCATGTGCCACGGCTTCCCTGAGCTGTGGTACATGTACAAGCACCAAATCAAGCATCTCAGTGAGCTTGGATTTCGCGTAGTGGCCTTGGATATGATTGGCTACGGCCAAAGTGATGCCCCCCAAAAGACCAGCGCCTACACTTATGAATCTGTATCTAAGGATATGGAGGACTTGGTGCCTAAGCTTGGAGAAAGTAGCGCTGTGTTCTTGGGTCATGACTGGGGTTCTCCGATTGTATGGATGATGGCCGTTTCTCACTCCCAAGTTGTCGATGGCGTCATTAGCATTCCATTATACAGCCCTCTTCCCATAAACGATCTGGAAATCATTGCTGGTTTCATTCCTGCCCTTTTCTATCAAGTAATTCAATTTTAATTCTTTACTGATTTTCTTAGCTTAGCATTGCCAACAGCAACATTGCCGAAAAAGACAAAGACAAGCCAAATTCCTTGACTCCTTCCTCAGCGCAGACTCTCAAGCACTTCGTTGATGAGTACAGCGCCCAAGGACCGCCAGATCCTTGACTTCATTGCTGGGCAGGAATTCAATAGAACATCAGTTTTGAGTGAGAAGTTATATATAATAGTTACTGCTTATTGATTATGTAGGATATGGAATACATGGTTTCCGAGTACAGCCGCCATGGTACTGAAGGGCCTATCAACTGGTATCGCAACTTTGCCGCCAACCAAGACTACGTCAAGGCCTCATTGACTAAGAAGATCAACACCCCAGCCCTCTTTGTAAGTCACTTTCATATCCTTGACTAATGTTTAGATCAATACTACACTAGATATGGTGAATGACTTTGGAAACAACAATGCTGAGCATCTCACTAACTTTGTAGAGAAGGTAAATATTAAAAGTACATTGCTAACCGATGATAGAAAGTAGTAGGTGGTCACTGGGCTCACTACGCTCAACCTAAGGAAGTCAATAAGCATATCGGAGAGTGGCTTAAGGAAAATTTTCCTATTGGGAATTAACTAATAAAAAGTAGAGGTAAGTTCTGATGACCTATATTCTTTTCAAAAGTGGACAATCGTCGACCCCCGTGATCCACTTAAGTTTATTATTTGATCTACAATGGATTTTTTACGCTTTGTTGATCCAAAGAATCTCACCCGCCGTAATCTTATCCCAGCCTGGTTCCAAAGAGAACATCTAAAGTGGATTGATATTTGTTTAGTGTGATCGTTGCCGAGTAAGTGAAGGGGTACAGCAAGCTTACTTGATTAGATATTTCGAAAGCAGTATCATAAACTCCTATCTCGGGCCCAATATCAGATTATTTCTGTAATTTAGGTCCCTAAATTTAAACGACGATCATTAACAATTCATTATACAAAGATTAAATATAGAAATGTGTTGCAACATCTTCGGTTACTCCCCCTCAGGAAATGATTTCCCGAGAAATGACTCAATCAATGAGTAAAGGAGGCCCCAAATCCAAATATTATACTAGGATCAAACATTCTAGTTCCACGGCATCTGATCTTCCAAACCCCTGACATCCAAGATCTGCATGGACATCATGTAGCTTACCACCTTACTAAATAACACTCTTCTTTTATATCCAATAAGATATTATTCTCATATTTAACTTCCCCCTTATTCCGTATTTTATACTTCCCAGAATTATATACGCGACATATAGACATATGTTCTAGTAAATTTAAACATGTTTGAAAATTCAACAGCCAATATAAACCAAGCTTCTAGTTGTTCAATAAAAAGGGTAAACTAATTTACACCTTTTGCCACAAGCATCTCAATTATTTAAAATCAGTTTATCAATATGATTCTGATTTTATAAATTTTTCAATAAATTTGAAAAGATTGGTATTTAAATTTTTCTTATATGTTGTTTATCAATTGCCTTTAAATGCTTTGATTTTACGAAAAAAATCACCAAAAAAGTTAAAGTTTTGAGCTTTTAAAAAGCCTAACATTCAATCCAGTATGAGAATCATCTTTAGCAATGAAACTTATATTTTTAACCTTGTTCTAAAACAAACCAACCTGTTAAAAATAAAGGGCTTGGGATAAAATCATGTTCAAGCTTTCTGAAACCATTTTAAGATTTCTAAAGTTAGAATCATGCTGACAAAATCAAGATGCAAGAAATCCATACAGCTGTGGCAAAGGATGACAGCCCTAGCTAACTGCTAGAAGTTGCTCTATCCCAATTAATACAAGGCTGATTCCTGAATAATAAAATGATCTATTTTAAGCCAAATAAAATACTCCAAAGTAGCTTAACTCCAGGAAATTCAAAGGGACAATAAAAAGTCACTTGATAATATATCTATCAGAGAATTGGTACACTCTGAGTCTTTGGATAAATCTCTTGACTCTATAAATAATCTAAAACCAACTTCCAAGACCAAGCTAAATGGACTGAGCTTCCCTCAATCTAGAACTGTGGATAAATAGGTTCTTCTGAAAATAGTTCAATGAATTCAGCTCCACATCAAGGCAATACAAAGGCGCTTGAATCCTTAAAGATTTCAACTCCCCTAATCTAAGTACAGAGAATAGGTGGATATACCAAGGTATTATTTAAGATTGCAACAACTGCCCAAGGATATAAATACCTAACACTTTTATTATCAAAAAACTTAACACTATCTTACTCCAAGTAAATTCTTTTGAATGTGATTCTTTTGGATTTTAAGTGAATCAATCTCAATTTAAAAGTTATTCACCAACACTGAATCCCAGACTAATAGATTCTGTGTTTGGGTTGCAATAATTGCTTTAACACTTTCAAAAATTAGTAGTTGCTTTCACTGGATTTGCCAACATTTCAGCTCTTTTGAAGAGCTGACTCAATGTTTATTGAATTCATCTCCTTCTTGCAACATTGCGCAAGAATCAGACAACATCCAATAATAATTAATGTAATTTAATTGACTATAAAATTAATATAAAAAAACATAAGCATATTTGATAAAATAAAATTAAAAAGACCAAAAAACACATCCAAACAATAATCTACCAAAAATCACTACAAAAGCACTCATCTTCACATATACCAACAACTAATAAAGCCTATCCACTCCACTGAAATTTTTCATAATTGAGTTACCCTTAATAAACACTGCGGAAATCAGGGGATTTATAATAGATAAATAGGACAACATTTTCCTCATGGCAAGCTGATTAAATGTTGCCAAAATCTAGGGGGTGAAATTTTTGACGTTACCTGGTCTTTCAAGTTTTTACTTGTTGTCAGAAATTTTGGTTCTACTATCAGACCTGGCAATCTGGTTAAGATTTGCTTTATTGAGTAATGGGGAGATCTTGGTCATTATGTATATAGAATACTTTTATGGAAACAAGCGTTAACTGCAATGTCTGTATGATCCTTGGATGGGCAACAACAGGCAATATTCAAGGGAGTCAATTGTTCAAGTGGCTCTCTAAGATGGCAGCTTGATAAGGTTTTCAAGTCCTGACTACAATCTTCAAAATTGAGTTCTTTTACTCTGAAAATGTTCTAAATTAGGATCTTCTTGAATTTTTCTACCTTCTATTAGTCCAATGGAAGGGCTTTTATAGAGCTTGTGCTCTCTTGCCATGATAAGATCATCTTGCGGTTCTAACTCTTGCTTGGTTTTCTTTCCATCCCAGACCACCAGCATCAACCCCCATAGTCAGGCATCTATGCAATGGCATGTGATTCAATTTAATAGTACCTTGCGCAGGGTACTTGTTGTCATATAGTCATGTATGATCTATTAGTGTGCCGGCAGAGGTGGCGCTAATTAATGACTCTATTTTTAGCACATAGATTGTCAGTTCACCAAGAAATCTTTCTAGAGGGAATTCTTGGTGGAACTGGCAGGTTGCCAGTGAAAATTGATTACAACCTTTCTGATCCTCAGAGAAACCCATGATTGCTAACCCAGTGGTTTGTAAGAGTATTCTGTAATAACTTATGCCAATATTGAATCAGTCATAATTGTAGGTCTAATATATTCCTGGTTGGTCTTGCAATAGTTGATCCAAATCTACTTTGTGAAGGCTTCTTATATCAATTAAGCCTGCTAGTAATATATTGGAGGCTTCCATAATTAATGGCTAGGCAGGTTGCCAGGATTAACCAAGGTAGAGAAAAGTCAACATAAATTCCTGATACTTGTACTGACCATTTTGGTCCCTTTATTTAAAAATTAGAACATGTAAACCCTTTCTTACTTAGGGTTATTATACATTGCTTATCATAATTACCACAGCACATACTGGTTTCTGGATGATCCCTATTAGAGAAGGTGGCTGGGTGTCAAGATTGACAATTCTTTCCCCCAGGAAGCCTGTGCCCAAGTGTGGGATTCAAACCCTGATCCTGAATTCCCGCAGGCCGCCAGTCCCATGGACAAAGGGCCTGCCTGACCAGGTTTTCCTGAGACTGAGCCTCTTCAAGCTGAAGCCCCTGCTAAGTCCTGAAGTTAGACTATCAGTGCAGGTTTGACTATAGTGATGCCCAAGGAGGAGCTTCTCAAATTTCCTAATGAATGCAGAGAAAGCTCCTCTGTGAACTTCATGAACTTTAAGTCCTCTTGGGTAACCAATAAGATTCAATTGCCAAAGGAAAACACAGGCTTTAGGCCCAACCCCATGACCACAGCCCAAAATCAAGGAAATTGAGTGACCAATTTGAACATTCCAACCAATGAGAGAACACTCAGCCAAGGTGCCATTTTTCCACTCCTGCACCTGGGCCTCCTGGCCACCTGCCCACATTTAACCTGATATTTTGATGAAGCCCTTATGGAAAATACTAAGTTTGGAGGCCGGATGCTATATATGCCTATAAATTCTGTGCTCAATCCTCATTGCCATTTTTGAATAAAGGTTATGTTATTTTGACTTACCCAGCTACTGCCTTATTTTGTATTTACCATCTATCAGTTCATTACAAGACCCCTTGGTCCTCCTGCCCATCTGCCCTCATATTTCTGTCCTCCAGGTGTTCCCTTTGCTCTTGTCCAATTCACAGATTATCATTTGAAGCCTGAATATAAGGGCTACACCCTGGAGAAAATACTTGAACTAGATTATTTGGCCTGCATGCAATCTGCAGTTAGATAAAACCGTCAAGGCCCTTGGATATTCTCAACACCCAAATTGTTTAGAAGAAAATTCAACTACCTTCCTGCTTACAACCTCCACATGGAACTGCCTGTGACCCCCAAGCCTATGCCTGCCTCCTCATCTGACCTCCCAACTGACCACACAGGCAAGCTATTTGGGATTGTGTACATCACCCTCACAGGGGTGATTGGAACTATAATCCCAAGCACCGGCCTGTGGTCCTGGGTGGGGAAGTTCTTCTATCTTTTTAAGTTAGCTCCTCTCTTGTGTTGGGCTCTACCTGTAAAAACCCCGGCCCAAATTAACCCAAAAAATAACAGGCTGGCCGCCCAGGACTAGATCCCTGACATTATGGAAATCTTTTTTAAACCTGGTACCCTGAGCCCTCTGATGTTGTTATTTCTTAGGGCATCTTATATGCTTTTGTTATTGATAATCACTTATTACACCTATAAGATGACCATAAACCTGACCTCTTCCATGTGAAAGAATGCGAACCCAAATAACCCAGAGAAAACTAACACTGCCGCTGCTGATGCAACCAAGATTCCCTCTTTTCAAGTTCAAAATGTGATTGTAAACCAATCTCTCACAAAGGTGGAGATGCCCCAGATGAGGAAGCTTACACTTGAAAAAGCTTGACACGCCATGCCAGTCCTCCACCTGCATTTCCAAGCCAACACCCCCTCCTACACCAGTGGCACTGAGAAGGTACTTGGGGTTGCTTCCATGCTCTTGGGAGACGCCCTAGACTGGTTTGGCAAGGCCACATCAGAAGACGTGGAATTCTGCTTAGACTATGCCAAGTTCAAAGCTAATTTATTGGTCCCCAAGGAAGATTACAACACTAGATACTACGCCCTGAACTCCCTGCTAGAAATCTGACAAGGTTCTCAAACCATCCAAGTGTATATTGACAAATTCCTCAAACTGAAAACCTGCACTCAACTTGAGGACAAACTGGCAGCTATCATATTCTGGAAGGGGGTGAACCCAACCATGAAGGACCTGCTGATTCACCACCCTCCCACTCTTGGCTTAGAAGAAATGGTCCCTCTGTACAAGGGCCTCAGCATGAATTAAGAGAGCACCAGTACAGCCCAGCATTACCAGGCCCAAATCCCCACACCCAATAGAGCAGGAATGACCCCTGAGGCACTTCAGAGACATTATAGAGAAAGACTCTGTTTCCACTGCCACAAAGCAGGGCACTTGACCAGAGCCTTCCCTAAGAAAAACCCTGCCCCCATTTCTTTGGCCCAAATAAACGCTTCCTCTCAGTCTTACAATTTTATCTAATATCAGTCAACATCAAAGGAACACTCCAAAGACTGAAGGTGTTTATTGACACTGGAGCAGACAAGAGCTTCATTGATGCTGACTTAGCTCAAGAACTAGGCCTGTCTGTATCTGAGAACTGCCTTCAGATCATCATGGTAAATAGCACAAAGGATAAGGGGTACAAATTCAAACAGTAACTGCCTCTGATTATAGGAAATAATGCATACCTGTTATTGCTCATCCTGCTGAAAGGCCTACCGCACCCCCTCATCCTGGGAGATTCCTGATCTGACAGACACAGCCTCATCCTCAACTACCAAGAACAGAACATCACCTTGGGAGATAAAGAAAACCTAGACACTGTACTTTTTTTCATCAACCCAGAAGAAATCACCCAAGGACTTATGATCATACAAGTGGAACTCACCCAGGGAGTCCTACCTGCTCTTCTATAAAGATGGAACCATGTTTTCAGCAAGGAAGCAGTAACCTGTCTCACTGAACACAAAAAGTATGACCACACCATCAACCTCTTGCCTGGCACCAAGCCCAAATATGGCCCCATCTATAGCTGCAACCACAAAGAGCAGTTGGCACTGAAAGCGTACTTTGAAGACATGTCCAAGAGCCCTTGTTTGTCATCAATGCTGATTGTGGGCAAGAAAGACGGCAGTATGCGCCTGTGCGTTAACTACCAATTACTGAACAATATAGCCATAAAGAATTGCTACCCCATTCCTAACGCTTATGACTTGTGTGATGTGTTGACAGGCGCCCAGGTATACTCTAATATTGACTTCCAAGACACATTCAATCAAATCCAAATCAAGGAAGGCAACAAGTTTAAAACGGCATTCAAGACCAGGTATAGACTCTACAAATACCTGGTGATGCTGTTTGTACTATGTAACACCCCCAACACCTTCCAGTGCATGATCAATAAAGTCCTGGGCAAATACCTTGACCAGTTCTGTTTGGCCTACCTCACCAATATCCTCATCTATAGCAAGATCCACAAAGAGCACCTACTCCACCTGGACCTAATCCTGAGCAAACTATCACAAGCTAACTTACATGCAAAGCTCAAGAAATGTGAATTCTTCTAACCAGAGGTGGAATTCCTGGGCTATGTGGTGAAGACTGGAGGATTTTCAATGGCCCAGGATAAGGTGGAAACCGTAATCTCTTGGCATATCCCCACATGCCAGAAAGATGTCAGAAGCTTCCTGGGGTTATCAAACTATTACAGAGACTTCATAAAAATTCCTCTATTATACTACCACTGACCAAGCTCTGCTCAGACAAAGTCCAGTTTGTCTGGACTGATTAATGCACCTTTGCCTTTGAACCCCTGAAGAATGCCTTCACATCTGCCCCTGTTCTTGCCATGATGGACCCATCTAAACCTTTTGTGCTTGAGACAGATGTGTCTGACTTTGTGGTGGGTGGGGTCCTTCTTCAGGAGGGAGGGGATTGTATGATATATCCTGTAGCATATTACTCCAAGAAGATGCTACTCACTGAGGGAAACTACCCAATATATGACAAGGAGATGATTGCTATAATGAAGACCCTGAAATATTGGTGCTGGTACCTATGTGGCTCTAAATTCCCAGTAAAGGTCTTGACATACCACAAGAACTTGGTTTACTTCTTCAAACTGCGCCAGCTCAACCAATGACAAGCAAGATGGGCCTTAGAACTGGCCAACTACACTTTGTTCATAGACTACAAGCCAAGAAAGGTGAACGTAGTACCCTGCGCTCTAAGTAGAAGAGCTGATCTGGTGCCTACTCACATAGAAGCTTGCAACCACAGCACCCAAGTCCTCCTGAACCCAGTGAGTCTAGGCATCCACTTGGGATTGATGAAAATTAGATCCAGCAAATCAGAAGTACTAAAGGCCCAAAAGCCCAACAAATTCATCAAAATTATGATCTCTGACCTCTCCAAATCCTTGGATAGCGCCCACTACCAAAAAGGCTACTCCTTGAAGGGAACCACACTAATGCTCCACAACAGGATCTTTGTACCAGAAGGGGACATCAGAACCAAAGTCTTGAGAGACTATCACAATTCTGACATGGCTGGACATCTAGGGAGACTCAAGACCCTCCAGAGCATCAGAAGAATTTTTGCTTAGCCAAAAATGGACCAAGAAGTAAGAGCATACTTGAAGGGATGTGAGACCTGTGGACGGATCAAAACTTGCAGAAACAAACTTTAAGGGTTGCTAAGACTCTTTGACATACCCCATGGACTCTGGAGATTTGTTTTCATGGACTACATTGTGGAACTTCCCCCATCTCTCTCCTTTAATGCAATCCTGGTCATGGTAGACCACTTCATCAAGATGGCATACTTTGTACCAATTACCACCCATTGCACAGCAGCAGAGACAGCTCAACACTTCCATGACTGCATCCTCACTCAACACAGAACACCTGAGGAAATCATCACATACAGAGGACCCCAATTCACTTCAAACTACTGGGCACAGGTGATGAAAAAATTGGGAGTCAAGTGATGTGTATCTACCTCTTATCACCCACAGACAGACAGCCAAACTGAAAGAGTGAACCAGATTCTTGAAAAAAACCTTTGATGCTATGCATACACTGTTCAGGATAATTGGGCCAAAATGCTCCCCATGGCCCAGTTTTCTAACAACAGTAAAGACCACACCTCCACTATTATGTCTCTGTTCAAAGCCAACTATGGGTTTGATACCACCTGGGACCCCAAGATTAGCAATAAGGAAACTAAAACCACTGGGTGCTCCTGGATTGAACAGATCTACAACACACAAAAAACATGCTTAACCAACCTTTGCTGTGCAGTGCAAACATACAGAGCCTTTGCCAACCACAAAAAAACCCGGGCCAACCCTTGCAAGTTGGAGATGAAGTAAACCTGGACTCCCAGAATGTACCCCTACACGTACCCAGTAGGAAGTTAGCTCACCACTGCTGTGGCCCTTACAAGATTACAAAGCAAATAGGAGAAGGGGCATATAAACTAGAACTGCCACCTACTTGGAAAATCCACAACGTCTTCCACCAATCATTGCTATTCAAAAAAGAAGGAACATTCCTTCCCCACCAGAAGATCAAGACCAACCCCCGTCCATCCAGGAGAGACACTCAACCAAATACAAAGTGGAGTACATTCATGGACACCGCCTCCACTACAAGACCCCACAGTACTACATCAAATGGGCAGGTTACCCCCCCCAAAGAAAGTACCTAGGAACCTGTCTCCAACCTACCTAACA
>QTSX02003276.1:0-21949 GCA_014839935.2 Entomophthora muscae
CCATGTGGGTTGCTACCGCATCTGGGTGCCTCACAGGGCCTGCTGCTGTGTGGTTCACCAACTGGGACAGCCAAGAAATAGATGTCACTTGGGCGTTGTTCAGGGACGCCGCAAAGTCCCGCTATAGCAAAACCTTCTCTCCTATTGGGGTGGGAACTCCCCTCCTGGCCATTAAGCAGACTGGGTCTGTCCCTGAATACCTTGCCGCCTGGCAACAAGCTCTTGCTGCTGCCCCAGAAGCTGTGACCAATGGGAATGCCATGCTTCTTACCTTGATAGTCAACGGGCTCAAACCCCATATCTGCAAGTAAGTTCCTGTGGGTTACTGTACTTCCATTGACAGCTGCTACAAGGCCATTGTGGAGGCCAATAAACAGGCTTCAATGGGCTTCTGCAGGTCCAATGAAGCATCACCCCAACCTCATCCCGCACCTGGCAGCGCCCATACCCAAGTAGGCTGCCACAAGTCCCGCCAATAGGAAAATGGGGTTAAGTGTCCCCGCAAGGGGAAACTCCAGCTAGTGCAAATTGAGGACCAGGGAAAAGCCTGGAGGTTGTAGCTACAAGAGGTTTTACAACCCCACTTGACCCTAACTCTCATTCCCTCCTTGCAAAGAATCCCTGTGATCACAATGTGCACAAAGTCAAAACCCTCAACATATTTCAGGTCCACAGTGACGACCCTGTTCTCCAAGCAAGCCACTCTTTAAATAAAGTAACCCAATTGGCCTATCCCTTATGTTTTTGTGGGAACACCCACAAACTATTGGTAGATACTGGGGCCAATTACACCATGGTTGACCAGGCGTTTGCTGACTCTCAACAATTAAACTGTGTGCCAAGCAGGTTCAAGGCAGTAAAAGTGGCTGATTCCCGTAGAGTGGCAATTACTCATGAGACAGTACCCTTCTCTGTGAGGATGGGGAACGTCCAGGTTAAGCTCTCTGGGCCAATCATGACAGGGCTCAGCCACAACATAATTGCTGGCTTTGCCACAATTGTCCCTACATCAACTGGGATATGTCTGTTATCACCCTCAATAGAAATGGGGTGGGTTTTCAGATCTATCCTGTCAAAATGAGCAAGTTACTTCACAAAAATGTGTTTGTCAGAATAACAGAGACAGGCTTTTATGATTTCAAGGGGGGAACTAGACTTTAACCAATGCTCAGTCAAAGTTATCCACGCTGAACCATTTGTGGCCCCTCCCTTTACCACTTCACCTCCACCAGCACTTATCACATTCCTTAAGGAATATAAGGACGTTTTCAGTGAAACACTGGACCAACTACCCCCTCCCTAAGAGATCCAGCATGATGTACAACTGCAAGGGTCACTTCCCAAAGCACGTCCCCTCTATTGCATTACACCAAAAGAAGATGAGGCCCTTCATCAGCACCTTGTAGATGCACTTGATAAGGGCTTCATCTGCCCCTTGCTCTTGCCATACAGGGCTGCTGTCTTCTTCATAGCCAAGAAGGACAGGTCCCTTTGCTTGGTCACAGACTACCGCGCCTTAAACAAGGTGACTGTTAAGAATAAATACCCCCTGCTGTTGATTAATGACCTTTTTGACACGCTTGCAGGTGCAAAAATCTTTAGCAGGATTGATCTCACCACAGGGTACAACCATATCCACATTGCACCAGGGGATGAGGCAAAGACTGCCTTCCACACACACTACAGGTTGTTTGAGTGCCAGGTCATGAACTTTGGAATAATCAACACTCCTCCCACCTTTTCCATGTTGATGAACAAAACATTTGAGGATTTGATTGGGAAATGTGTTGTTGTTTACCTTGACAACATTATTGTCTTCAATTAAGATCAAACCATGCATCTCTAATACCTCTGTGCTGTGCTCAACACCCTTTGGAAAAACCAGTTGAAGGCTAAACCTTCCAAATGAGAATTACTCAAGTCAGAGCTCTTGTTCCTTGGGCACACCATCTCTGCCCAAGGGATAAAGCCCAACCCTGCCAAAATTAAGGCAATCACAAGCATGCCACCCACCACTAATGTGGGCCAGGTGTGTACCTTCTAAGGCATGGTTGCCTACATGCAAAAGTTTATTCCCAATTGCAAGGAACTAATCACACCCCTCACTGAGCTCATAAACACTAAACAGTGCTTCCATTGGACCCCTGCCAGAGATCAAACCTTCAAGACGTTAAAGCAAAGGCTTACATCTGCACCTGTATTGCAATTCCCCAATTGGAACCACCAGTACAAAAATGAGACTGATGCCTCTGACAGAGCCATAGGGGGTGTGCTACAGGTGTAAACTGACAAGAGCGTCTTCCTCCCTGTGATATACAAATCCAGGAAGCTCACCAACTCAGAACAATGTTACCTCATACATGATAAAGAGAGAGCAGCAATCATGCACTGTGTCAAAAAATGGCACTGTTACCTGGAAGGGGCCACCTTTTCACCCCGCATCCTGACAGATCACAAGTCACTCCAGTACTTCAACATGCAGTCCCACTTTACACGCCGCTAAGCAGGCTGGGTTGAGCGCCTATCCCCCTACCAGCTGTGCATCAAGTACAAGCCTGGGAAGGAACTTGTCACAGCTGACGCCCTCTCAAGGCTCTACATAGCGTCCATCACCAGGGGTGTTGGTTTGGATCCAGATTGGCCAATGCTTTACCTACGTCCTGAAGTGACTCATTACAAAGGCCTCAATTTTGTAACCATCTCCAAGCTAAAGGACAACAAAATTCATTTCACCACCAATTCTGGCAACGTCTGCCCCCGGGCAGAGACAGGTGAGAAGACGCCCTACATTCCCACCACACAACGGGGCAACACCATACTACACTACCACCACACCTTGGGTCACATCAGAGGATGTAACCTCTTCAAGGTCATTAAACATAAGGTTTGGTGGCTGTGTATGCGCCAAGACATCTTGGACCTCCTCAAAAAATGTGTGCTGTGTGAAAAGAACTTGTCTAAACCTGCACCCCCAAGTCTGTCCTGCCCATTAAAGCCATGGAGCCCTTTGAGCAGTGGGCCCTCAATATTGTTGGGCCTCTCCCCAAAGACAGACTGGGCAAGAAGTATATCATAACAGCCATTGATTACTTCACCTGCTGGCAGTAGCATGAGCAACCACTAACCACACTGCCACCACCATCACCTGCTTCATTGGCAAGGAAATTGTGGCCCGCTTTGGGCAACCCAAACGTCTCATCACAGATTGCGGACCCAAACTTGTTAGACATGTCATGAAGGCGTACTGCACAAAGAATGCCCTCCAAAGAATAGTCACAATTCCCTATCATCTGTAAGCCAATGGACGTGTAGAGCATTTAAATGGCTCACTGGTCCAATTGATTGCCAAGCTCTCACAGGAGCACCCCAATACTGCGTGGACTGAACACCTGCCCACTGCCCTACTTATCTTATGGGCAAGAATCAACAGAGGCACCAGGTTCAGTCCTAGCGCCTTGGCCTTTGGAACACCCGACAGTCTGACGGGGATAAAACAAGGGAAACTATGATCCACAGTTCCTGGGGAACCCCTTGTTGACTAATCCCTCCCTGAGCCAGTGGTGTGCCAAGGCTCATGATATTGAACATACACAAATTGAGGGGGGGACAAAATGCCTTGAGGCCAGATATACCGTAGGTGACCCTGTCTACACCCTCAACCCCAATTCAGCCAAATTGGAACCCAACCACCTGGGGCCCTTCAAGATAGCTGTGGTTTATGACAATCACACCTACCAACTTGAAGATACCCACAGAAACACCAAGAAGCTTCACCACAATCACTTGTGCCCCTGCTGTGCCATCCCCACACAAAGGTTGTTTGTGAAGACCTTCCCAGATCTCCCACAGAATCTGATCCTGGTGTCTGACAACAAGCAGGGGCAAGGGGGGTGTTGCAATCAAGTTTCCAGACTTGCCTGCCAGCATATCTTACAATACATAAAGGGCGCTCAATGAGCCGCCCCTTGACATATCTAACAACATGAACTAATCTGATGGCAATATCAAATTATGGGCACTTTCTCCTAATTAGGAGTGCTACCAATTTGATCTGCTGATCCCCGCACAAGTTATTCCTTGGCTCTGAACCTTACATGGAACATGCTACTATGCCACCCCCTGTGGCCTTATGGCTTTCCCCATATAGTATATTAATCACAATATTCTAAAATAAACAATACCTTATTCTATTCATTCTTGTTATTTCTATTGGACTGTTGTCTTCTCCAATCAAATACTGAATCCTAATTAGTTCAGTTGCAACACTATGATATCAAAGGATTGTGTCAATCTTTTGTGTTGACAGGACATATGGTACTGTATCTCTATTTGGCAATATGCAGTGGAGGGTACTATAGATATTTTTGAAAAGATTTTTGTTCTTGAGGATATTTTCTTGTACTTCTATTGATGTATCAGGTTGGAAGCCCTCTTAGAGATTCCCATTATTAACATGGGTCATTTGGGATCTTCACCATTGGTGCAGAGTATATGTTTGCAGTACAACCTTAAAAGGACATCTTCTGTGAGTAACTCTTTATCTGGTTTTTATTCAATGATTATGATGTACCTCTGGATAAGTTTCATTCATTGAGCTTGTACCTGTGAGATATTTTTTATTTTTGAAGAGCATTAGTTATTTGTGGTTGGTTGACACTTTAAATATATGGGCATCTTCCTGATAGAAGCATCATTTCATTAGAAAATGTGTAATTACTATCAATTCTTTGTCATGGATGGCGTACATTTCTTCCTCATCTGAAAATTTTCCTGATTTGTATGCAACATGAAGAAAATCCTTGTATTTTATCTAAATTCTGAGCACCCCACCAACTGCATAGTTGTATATGTCTGTTTTCAGTATTTAGGCCCCTTCTTGGTTGGGGAGCCGCAATATGAATGTAGTGATCATTTGGTCCTTTAATTGGCAAAAGTGTTGCTCTTGCAATGGGTTCCAAACAAACTTGGTGGGGTTTCCAGTGACTGCAGACAGTGCTCCACAGTGTGGAATAACTCTTCTGACATACACAACCATTCCCAGAAATTTATGGAGTTTACTCTTATTTTGCAAGAAAGGTATGCCAGTTATGGCTCTTACCTTTCAGGGTCTGGTTCAATTCTGTCTTTGCTGATTATATGCCCTAGAAATGTTAACTATTTGGAGAAGAACTTGCATTTGGATGGTTTGGCTACTAGTTTATTGTCTTGAAATGTGGTAAGGACCATGTAGATGTCTTTTCAGTGTTATTCCTTGCTAGGACTGTAGATGATTATATAATCTAGATAAACTATGGTGTGTTTCCCAATTTTTCTTGTTAACTTCATTCATGAATATCACAAAGATACTGGAGGAATTGCTCATGTCAAAGTTATTTATTCAAGTTAGCTGGATATTTGTGACAAAGTCTAGCAGGGCCAGAGAGCCAAAAACACAATCAAAAATCTTTTAAGGGTGAGAGGCAAGGAAATCTGAAGAGCAGGAGAAAACCTTGTATGGGAAGGGAAAAGTGGGAAAGTGTAGATTACTTTGGGCTATATGCCCCATTTCTTGATGGAAAATATAGCTTATATGAATATTGGATATTGTGTGCTGTCAATTTCCAGATTGAATTGTGTTGATCCAAAACAATCTGTGACATTATTTTCTTGGGCTATCTGCATGCGTTTTTTTGTTGATGGATTCATGCCTGTTCTGGGCTGTCACATTATGTATGTATCTGTGGTGGGAATGCATATCAAAAAATAAGATTTTCTGTTTCCCTGGATTAGGTGATGGAATTGCTGGGTTATGCCCCCAGTCTTAGCCAGTATATCATCAGGTGGTCTGCCAATCATCTGATACTAATACAATCACATTTAGTGTCTAGCTACTGTTCTGTATTTCAATTAATGATCCTTTGTTGGCTAGAGTGGTCTATAGTAGTTATTATATAAAGGGCCTCATGTTGTAAGTTTTATTTCCAGGGAAATCAATATTTTCAGCTTTGTGGGATTTCTTTACCTGGGAAATAAGGTCCTTCAGCCCGTTTTTATTGCCATATTAATTCCTTTTCTGACTGCTTCTTTTGGAAACTCTTGGTTATCCAGACACAGATTCTAGTGGTCTTGATTTTTTTAAGAGTAAATGCCATAAATTGGCCTTAATCAAAGCAGTTACATACAATTCTGGGCCAATTGATGCTTCTCTGAGTGTGACAGGATAATTCATTTTCTTGTCTGGGACTGAGGTCTAGAAAATCTTACAGAAGGGCTGTCCCATTAGTGACATTCCAGTAACCACTATACATTGATGGGCCCTCTAAAAGTGGGTCTATCAATATCACTAGTTTCATTGGAGCTTCCTTTCTTGGAATTCTGTGCATTTTTTGCCTCATCTTTAGAATAAGATGCAGGCTTGAGAATCAGTGCAGCTCTTGTGATTGGCTTACAGCCCAATCTTTGGGTTTCTTCTTATGAAGAATTTTTAGTCTGTCACTGCTCCTAATTGGCATGAGATTCACTTATTTCTTGTGACTAATGTGTGGTTACATCAATGCCACCTGATGCATACAATGGGTCCTGTTGATGAATGTCCATATCCTCTTGGCTGTTGCTTTGAGGTGGAATAAATTCACCATGGTTTTCCATTAAATCAGGGTCCTATGCGCTTATTGGTTGGACTGGTATAAGGTCATACGTAATATGGGACAAGATTTTAGATAAAATAATAAAGGGCTACTGGATTCAAATTTAGGAGATACAAAAAGGTAGGAACAGTTTGTAAAAACTTTAGAGAAAATGCCAGAATCTTATAATATGTAAAATGGGGAGACAAAGTCTTTAAAACCCCCAGGATGATAAGGTAAGATAAAGTGTTCCCTAAATTTTGGTAGGACATGCCATTTTGAAAACGGCACTTTGATTTACGCCATCTCAAATTTAATTCAAGATGGCGTTTTTTGTGTTAGTGATTTTGAATCACAAAAAATTAAAATAAACAATAAAATAGTTAAAATTTACATATACTCTTATAATGTGCATCTCAAATTTACGCCATCTGAATTCCGTCACTTCAAGCCAGATTAATTAAATATTATTTTGCTAACTTTATTTACATATGAAATCACTTAGTGTGGGGCGTGTTTATGCCATCTTGCCTTTACCTCATTTTGAATCACACCATTTATCTTTAACTAAAATAATCTTATACCCAAACTAAAATAAAGCTGGTTGTATAGTGCCAGAAGATGTTCCTATAGTATTAATTCAAGACACTTATACTAAGAATAACCTAAAAAGACTCTACTATGATAGTCCTTCTAGTGATTGTCATTGCTGGGTAAAAAACCAGTTTTGTTATATGTAATTTATAAATTTATTATAAATGGATACATTTATAAGGGTTCTCTTAATAAAATATTTTAATAGTGATTTTAATATGGAAGGGGGTGATTACTCCATTTCAATTTATGTCACTTTGAATTACACTGAGTTTCATATCACCCAATTGATTTGATGTGCACAATGGATAGGGGGAAATAAGGGGAAATTACATATGACGCCAGGCTACGCTATATTGATTCCCCCACTGCAATTCTTGCTTTCCACTTTTTAAAAGTACATATTCACGTCAATTATCATTATACTAAATAATGTAAAAAAAAACATATGAAACTTTGCAGATAATATTTTTGGTCTCCTCTAATCAACTGGGTACTTTTTAACCCCAGTTGTATAAGCTAGTTTTTTAGATATTCAAGTTTTACTCTTTGGCCTAGTTGAGATAGCTTCACCGGAAATTTGTTAATTTAATATAAAAAATGGTCAAAACACTATGTTTTTGAGCTACAGCACCTCAATTACATCACTTCAAAAACTTCATTTTGACTGCAAGTTTACAGTTAAAACTCAAAGTTTTTCATACTTGTGTTACCAATAAAAAATTTATTTTAAGAAACAAAAAAAATTGAAAATTTGATATTATATATTTTAAGATCTTCTCTACAATTCTATTTTAAAAATTACTACTTTTATACTAAAAAGATTCTCATTTTTCTCTTTAAAAACAACCCCTAAATTTCTCATGTTTTGATACTAATTCACTTTTAGATGCCTCCCAAGTCAACTGCCAAAGCTACGCCCAAGGCCTCAAAGTCTAATATCACTCCTCCTAATGCTAAAAAGGCCAATATTACCCCCAAATAAGCAGCCTTTTAAGGCAAAAGTTCCCACCAAGACCCTAACTCCATCACCTGAACCAGAAGGAAACAGTCCTATCCCTTCTCACTCTCCATTTGTTTACTCCCCTCTGATCCACAAGAGAAGTTATTCAACTTCAATTGCCATTCTGACCCCACTTCAGAGCCTGAGGATGAAGAAGATCAGGAGCCTGAGCCTGGTGCTCTTGCAGATGAGCCAATTGAGCTCTGGGATACTAAAACTGTTCACAATACATGCAATTGAAATCACACCTTTTCTTTGCCCACAACGTACCCTGCTAGCTACCCTATAATGACCAAGAAGGGGGTGCCGGCTTTGTATACAAGGGATATAGCTTCAGCTGTAATAACAAGAAGAAACCCATCTTCCAACATCACTACAAATGTGATAACTTTGGCTGCCTGGCTAGACTCACCACTTATGGGTTCACTAGATTTAAAGCCCTAACTGTCAACCATGACTGCGCCAAGCCTTTTGACCCACTTTATCAACTTATCTGCTGGTTTCTTTGCCAGGTGATCCCAACCACAAAGGATCAAACTGCCACTGAGGTCTTCAATGATGCCATCTTTAATTTAAATGATACCCAACTTACAACTGTTGATGGCGCCTCAAAATTACAGAGATATCTCACTGATCAGAGATATGCTCTGAGCACTGAAGGCGTCAGTGCTAGCTCCATTGACCAATTGATCCTTACCAAGGAACAAAATCTATCTTGCCATGAGGAGAGATTCCTCCTCCATGATGATAGTCAACACGCCCCAGAGCGTATCATCTGCTTTGCAACAAGCCAGGATCTGCACAACCTCCCTCAAGTGCAAGACCTAGCTTGCAGATGGCACTTTCTCCACCTGTCCAAAGCTCTTAAACCAGCTTTGGAATATCTATGGGCAGGTTGAAAATCTAGTTCTTCCCCTTGTCTTCTTTTTCCTTCCCAACAAGAAGCAGGAAACATATGTCCAGGCACTCACAATCCTAAAGGCCAAGTTGGATGAAATCCTCCCAACCATTGAAGAGGAGCCCAAGGAGACCAGAGGGCGCAAGAAGAAGGCCCAGTTAGAGGAAGCCACCCCAATTAAGAAAAAGCCCGAAAGCCTTCCATACCATGAATATCTGGTAGTAGATTTTGAGCAGGCTCAGGCCAATGCTTTTATTAGAGTCTTCAAGAGCTCCCCTTAGGGATGATACTTCCACTTCTGGCAGGCACTCTGCTGCCGCCTCCAAAAGTGCTCTGAACTTCATGAGCTGGTCAACTCTGAAGGCACTAAAGAAGCCAAGGACGTTTTTAATTGCTTTGCTGCCCTTGCCCTTATGAGAAAGGAGGAGACAAATGCCTTTTATGACGCCCTTCTCTACCATCCTTATATCCTTGCTAACCAGGCAGCCTTTGCTTCATTCATAGAGAATTTTGAAACTCAATGGGTTGGAGTGTTTCAAGGAGCACGCCACATCAGAAAAGGCGGTGACTCAATCACCTGGAACTGTTTCAAGCAGGTCAAAGATGGCCTCATCAAGACCACCTCTTCCCTTGAAGGGTGGCATATCCAGTTTTCTACAAGAGTCAGGGTTCATAAGCCCAAATTCAATAAGATCATGGTGCATCTCAAAATCCAACAGGCCATATCTACCTGCCTGTTTAAGACTGGTATGAAGACCAAGGGCAACCCCCCAAGCAGACCAAAGCGGTGAAAAAGTATACTGAAATCAGCAAGGTGTTCCTTGTCTACTATCCCAAGGATAACAAGCTTGAGCATCTTTAGGCCATCTCAGTTGCTCTTTCCACTAATATTTGAGCCATTTTCCAATAAACACTTCTTTATCTTCTCTCTTATTTCCTTTGATTTTGTCATTCTTTGACTTTTATTTAGTATTTGGTACAATTATATGCTTATTTTAAAGTATGGATCATAGTTGTAATAGATGAAAATAGTTGTTTTTGGGATTATTTTAACTTTTGGGCTTTACACAACTATATTGCTACTATTTGACCCCATTTTTATTGTAGATTTAAAGTTCTGAGGCTTTTTTAAGCCTAGAAATGTTTTTTGAATTTTATTTTTTGAGAGTTTTTTGGGTTATTTATGGAGTTGATAAAATCTAAATTTTGAAAACATATTTTTCATAATTTCAATGCTGTAAATCAAAATGGTGTTTTTACTAATAAATTGAGATAGCAAAAAAGTGAGATGGTGTAATTCAAGATAGCGTTTTTTGAGATGTCATTTTCAAAATGGCGTGTCCTACCTAAATTTCTAGTATTTACAAGGGGCATATTAATATTTGGGAAATTACCATGTGATTAAAAAGTCATAAATATATACAGGTTATTATTAAAGTTAAGAAAATGGGATAGTAAAGCAGCAGTTTGCTCTTTACTACCTCCATGATAATAATTTGCTAAGAAAAAACTGACCACATTAATTTTCTAAGCAAATTTAAGTGATTCTAAAAAAGTTGTAAGTCTAGTAAAATAAATTTTTAAAAGATTGAGGAAAATTGAAGCTCAAAATTTAAAATTTAATTTACAATTTTAGTAAATTAAGAAGCAGCAAAACTAAATTTTAACTTAAGAGAAAGTAAAATTTTAGAGATGAGCAACATTGGTGTCAAGATTTTGTGTTCTTGAAGAAGAAAGATGGTTTTTACTATAGTTTTTAGAAATTGTTTGTGTTGATAAAAGTGAATCTGTATAAAGACAGATGTGCTTCCAATTGGTGTGGTGATTAATACAGCAACTGACAGGGTTATGTTGTTGCTGGAGCCAAGTAATAGGGGAGGTCCTGTGGTCAAGGAAAGTGACACCAGCAGCTTTGGGCAGAGGTGGTTTGGCAAGATCTGGGAGTATCAATAATACACTATTATTATATACTTGACACTACTAATATTTGATGAGTAGCAATGTTAGTGACTATTATTTGTCTGCCTTCCAAGTGATCTTGGAAGGGCTTTTTATAGTGTAGTGGGCTGCGGCCAGACTAGCGTCTAGCTGCGGTTAACTCTTACTAGCTAGTCTATCATCCCCAAACTACTAGCTTCAACCCCCAGAGTTGGATTCTAAACCTGAATAATGTTTTTGGAATGAGGAAAAATCATATGCCTAATTTCCCCTCTTCAGCATAGATTTCTCCTTGACTCAGTTGCAATCAACTAAGTTTACATCCATTAGGCAGGGTCCTGTCTTGTGCTTGTTGTAATGCACTCTGTGCACGGGAGGTTATGTCTCATTTCTTGGTTAAAAAGTATGTTATAATACTTTGTCTTTGTTCTATCTGGTGGAAGTGTGTCTGCTTTAGGAATTACAAATGTTTGCATTTAATTATTTGAGCTTCTTGATTGATCAATGACCTTTGACCCAGAATGTCTCAGGTATCTTTCAAATAAAAATCATATGACTAGCTTGATAAAGTTTTGCCATCATCCAGAATAGATGTTTCACTTCAGGCGGTGGTCCATCTAATTTTAGCCTTAGTGATGAGAATATGGATCAGTCAACTCTGATAGATCAGGATTTTCTGACAATTGGAGCTTAATATTTTAAAGGAATGTTAAAAATGTAAGTGACAATTTTTGTAAATTGAGAAGTTGAAAACTAAATTCAACTTAAAAAAATAATATTTTAAAATTTTAAAAGTATTTTTGGCAAGAAAACTTAGGATTTTGGCTTATACCTACTATTCCTTAGTGGCTTTATTTATATTTATTGATAGAGAAGTAAAATATCATATGTTTGCAACTGCAAAATTTAAAAATAGGGTGGAGGGTTGTTTAGGAGGTATATATGACATTTCAGTTCAATGTCAATAGTTTGATATTATAAAAACAAAGCTGGAGCTTTTTCAACATTAAAAGCATAAATTGATTGAGAGTGGAAGTGGTTGTGATTGAGAGGAAAAGAGGTTGTGATTGAGACCAAAAACAGCTGTGATTTGCTTTTGAAAAGCAGAAAAGGATGTAAAGTAAATAGCCTATTAAAAACAATGTTAGCTTTAAAATTTAACTTCTTTTTTCAAAGAAATTAAAAATTCTAAAATGAATGACATTTTCTCAAAGCATGACAGATGTATTATTTTTGGATTTAGCCTGGTCTCTTTTATGATGTTATATGATTGGCTCAATCATATTTTTCTCATCCTTGGTGCCCCAGGGTAAGGCTACAAGAGCGTTGGCCTGGGTCTCCAGTTGCCCAGTGTCAGTCTGATTACAATGTGTGTTTTCTGCAGCAGTGTAGACTCCTTATGCTATTGAGAGACGCTGTGCCTCTCTATGCCCTATTTCTGAGCAGATGGGGGGAGTTTGTTTGGGATATATATTGAACTTACCACTGATAGTTTAATATTGACTGAGTATATTTGCTCTTCTAGGAATGAAAGCAATGCTTTTTGGGTCTAAAGATTTGATCATAGCCATTGCCTTGAATGTGGTGAGGTGGCTCATGTAGGGATTCTTGAGAAGTTCAAACTGCACAATCTCCCCATAATTGATCAGATACTCTTTAATTTGGTCCTTGAAATCCTCTCTTTTCATGTTAAGAGGGAGGGCTTCAAAAGAAATTAAGAGGCAGATATCCTGGTTGCTTCTGGTGTGGGCAGTTGGAAGGACTTTTTTACTTGCTTACCTTTGGTGTCTGTGATCTCTACTGTAAAATCACTGCTGCTGCTGGCCAGAGTATTCTTTGCAGAAGAAGCCCAAATCAAAAAATTCTTTGACTGGGCTTTTCTGCAAAGAGAATGCCTTTGGGTAAACCTTAGATATTGCCTTGGCTGCCTCTTGGAAAAGAAGTGGGTCTCCTCTAAAGTTGACCTGGATCCCATGGGGAACATAGGACTTGGAGAGAGCTCTGGTGGTGTCCTGGAACCATCTTTCTGAATTTAAATATTTCATTTGTCCTTCTGATGGAACAAATTGTCCTTTCTGGGTGGTTCTTGTGGGTCTCTCCAGTTGGCTTTTGACAGAGCATTTCTGGCCCTGGGCTTCCTTATCCCAGAGCTTCTGATTGTTTGGGGCATTCTTTTTTCCTTTTAATAAAATCCTATATTAAACACAGAATTTATGTGCTTTGATTACTTTGTCAATAATTAGATTCTAAAAAGTGGGGCTAAGTTGTTAAAGAAAGGTTTCATGCCAAAGTTTATTTATTTATTCAGGCTATCCAGAAATTTCTGGCTTGGTATAGTAAGATCATAGGGCCAAAAGCATGTTCAAATTTATGGGAGGGGGAGGGGCAGAAAACCTGACAGTCCAGGGGAAAGCCTGTAGGGGAGGGAGAGGGACTGGGTTTTGGGGGCAGACATTGTGCACTGGGAGTATCATTGTCACTTGGTTCTATTCTGAGAGGTGTACTAGGCCTGATATTAGCTCCCATTTAATGAATAGAAACTTGTACATTGTTCTGGAAGGATTTCTAAAGAATTTTGGCTGGCTATTCAGCCCAACTTGTGTGTGAAGAGGTATTTTGAGGACTGAGGGGGTTGTAGGTCTTCAGTCATGCCAAAGTTTATGACAACACATTCAAATGATCTATTTTTGGTCCTAAATGCTGTCTTTGAAATGTCTTCAGGCTTAACTTGGATTTAGTGGTATCCTGCAGTCAGTTTGATCTTAGTGAAGAATTAAGGCCCCCCAAGGCATCAAAAAAGTCAACAATCAAGGACAGGGGATACCTGTTCTTAATTGTGACTTTTTTAAGAGCTCTATAGTTTGTAACTAGCTTTAATCCTTCATCTTTATTAGCTATAAAGAAGATAGCTGCACCAAAAAGGGGACTTTTATGGTTTTATAAGTTCTTTTTTAAATACTTCATATAGATACTCCTTTAGTGTGTCCTCCTCTTGTGATACTAACTGGTAGATAGTTCAAGCTTTAGGGAACTTCATTTCAGGTCAATTTCATGCTGAAACCCTGCCAGGTGGTAATAATGACATCTTTTCTTGGAAATATAGGGGAATTTTTGGAAAATTTATTGATATATAGGGTCCTGTTTTTGTAAGGCTTCTGTATTTTTGAAATGTATGATCTTGTATGTACAGGTATTCTAATTGATCTTACTGATATTATTATAATCCTCTTTTTTTGTAATCTTAACAAACACATTATCTCTCATAAGGGTGTCAAGGCGCATATGGTAGAATTGATAGGGTACCTCTCCTTTTTTTATAGTGAGAGTGTAGCTGTCCAGTTAATGTGAGGTTTTGTCTTACTCATCCAATCTGGGCCTAATATTACATTGTATTTATGTATTGGAATTATGGGGCCGCCAAATGTGGTTTAAAATCCCCTATTTGGGCTTGGAAGGATTTTGCTCTCTGGTGACTGAAGCACTCCTACTTTCTGCCATTGTTACATGTTTTATGTTTCTTTTGGTTTTAGGGAGATTCATGAGGTTGGAAAATCTATTGTAAACAAGGAATTGGTCTGCTTCAGTGTCAAATAGTGCTGTGACTTGATATCTACAAAAACAGAAAGGATAAGTGAGGAGTTTGTTTAAAGTTTGGGTGGCAAACAGTATAGGATTTCTGGAAGATACTTGTATCATGGTGATTGAATCCATGTCCTGGTCCCTATATGAGACTTGTAAATCTGGAGAGGGCGGCTTGCCTAAGCACTTCCCTGAAATTTTCCCTCCTTGGGTGCAGTGTTAGTACTCATCCAGTATTCAGAGCTGTACAACCTCTGCCTCAAGGGTGAGGGGTATTGGTTGGGTTGGTTTAGATGTTTGGGTAAGTGTATTTTCTGGCCAAGGGACTCTCCTTTCTTTTGCTGGTTGCCTGTAGATTGTCAGATTTCTAAGAAGCTTGCTTCTTTTCTAAGAATACTTCTTAGATATTATTGCATTGGCTCATATCAAACTGACATCTAATGTGTGTGGGGAGGCCATTGTAGAACCCCAGTTGTGGTCCAGCTTCATCAAAGTTGATGATGTTGGGAGCTTGACCATGTATGTCTTCAAAGGCTGCAATGTACTACTCAATAGTATCTGTCCTTTTGAAGGTTCTGAGTTCTTTCATGATCACCATATCAGAGTCTTTTATGGCAAATTTCTCCAGGAAGGCGGTTTTGAACATTTCCCAGCCTTTGTTGTTATCAGGGTGCTGGTCAAACCACTTGCTTACAAAACATGAGGCAGCCCCAGTAATGCATAGAGCAATTTCACTGGCCCAGAGTTTGTGGAGGTAGCCTAATTGTGTAAAATTATTGTGTGTGCTTTGAATCCAGAGGTTGGCATTTTCACGGCGTGATCCTGAGAATGTTACAATTTCTGCTGAGTGTAGGCATTGAAATAAAATGTTGGGTAATTTGGTTATTTTGGGAATTGGAGGCAGGTTCAGGACCCCATGTGTACTGAGGAAGTTGTAATTTTTGGTTGGTACAAGGACATTGTTGAAGATAGCAAACCCTGCTGGGACGTCATGTCCTTCCTTGTATTGTCTCCAGTCAGTGGTTAGTGCCATCTTCTGGGTGCTTTTCTTTGGAGGAATTTTTATTTTAAGTTGTGTAGGTGCAGATAACCTGCATGTGCTACCACTGTTGAGTATATACTTCTGTGAAGTATAATAAATGGGATAAAGGGGTAATTAAGAAGAGAATGATACTTTATTTGATATGAAGATATAGGATTATATAGTATCATGAAAAGCCACATACTGTTTATGTATGTCATGGTAGTCATGAGGCTTTTCTGAGTAGTGTTTTATTTAGGATTTAAAATGTTTGATCCCCATATAAGATGGGTTTTTGATAAGAGTACCACAAATTATTCATTAATTGGGGGATTTCTTAGGGAATTACTTTCCTAATAGGGAGTAATTTTAGATATTATGACATAGACAACTTATGTTTTTGAAGTGTTATAGAACAGCTTGAATGTACTTGTAATGCTCATATGGGGTATGGCTATATAAAAAGATGTCATTCAAGTAAGTCAAAGAATTAATTCTTGAGTCCTCCTAACACCAATACACCATGATTTGAAAATTACTGGGAGTGTTGCAAAGATTAAACGGCATAATCAGGTATTTGTAAAGACCTTGCCTGGTCTTGAAAGCAGTCTTTCATTTGTCACCAGGCATGATCCAGATCTGGTTAAAGGCATCCCTCAAATCAACTTTTGATAAGACTTTGGCTCCTGAAAAGCTGGTCTAGAGGTCTTCAGCATTAGGTACTAAGAATTGGTTATTAAAAGTGATGCTATTCAGGCTCTGATAGTTCACACAAGGGCTTAGATCCACATCTGTCTTACCAAAAGACAGTAATAGAGATGAGCTGGGAGATTTGAAAACATTTATGTAACCCTTCTTCAACATATTTTCCAGGTAATTTCTCAATTCAAAATGCTCTTTTGTGATACATATATACACCAGTTTATGTTTGAGATGGGTGTTGGTGAGGAGTTCAATGATGTGGTAAAACTGGCTGTATTTAGGCAAGGCATTGGCTTTTTCTTCTGAGAAAACAGATGTCAAGACTTTAAGCTTTTAAGGATCTCTACTTTTCAAGTTTCAATAGTGATGTTGTTTAGATATGGGGATTGCTGAGGGTTTAAGAATGAGATATCTAAGGTCTGACTCTTGTGAGTAACAGTCACTTGATGATTCTTATAATCAAGTTCAGTTGGTGATTAACCCATAATTCAAAACCTATCACTACTAGTTTGGTAAAATTCTCTGTGACATAAAATCTGGTAGGTAAGATGTTTCTGTTCATTTTTAGAGAGACAGACTCTTTGAATTCATGTGACAGATCAGTTGTCTTGTTAACCAGGGTTATTAGTTGGGAGTTTTCTTGGTCTAACACCCAGTTTCTCAGCTAGACTATGTTTCATGTAGTTGAGGGTTGCTTCACTGTCTATTAGGGCTACAGAGTTCACCTCAAGACCATGGTAGCATAAAATAGTATCAATGATGGGATATGACTGAGAAGCATTGTTTATTGCAGAGATGGTGGCTCTTTGGGTTCCATTGGAGAAGCTAGTGCAGCCTTTGGATAAGTGTCCACCCTAGTGGCAATAGAAGCATAACCCACTTCTGATATGGTGTTGATACTATTATTGGGTCATGTTCAAACAGGGCCTACTTGCACCAAGGGTTTGGCTGTTCTGGGGCTGACCAGTGTGGTATTATTGGGGTTAGCTGAAGTCTATGCCTCTGGAAATAGTCAGGAGCTTGTCTTTGGGGAGGTTGCAACAGTGGTGTCTCATTAGGCTGACGTGGTGTGGGTTTGAACCGTTTCAGAAGTGTAACCCAGATATATATTCAGGGATCTTGGAGGCCTCTTTCAGGCATATGAATTGTTGTATGTAGGTCTCCAGGTCTTTTCTTCCCTGGTTCAGGCAGATGAGCCCTATGTGGGCCTGGATCTTGGCCCCAGCAGGGGTAGTTACAGATTTCATTCTCTTCAGGAATTGATCATAGGAGAGTATGAGGTCTGGGTCTTTCTCAAGGCTGGTCAAAAAGATTTATCTGGCGTCATCCTTCAGTTGGGCGGCCATCATCATAACCTTCTGAGAATTGCCTCTGAATCTCTTGGGGTGGGCGCAGAACAAGGCATTGATAATTATCATTCCTTTTCTGAAACCAGCCAAATCCCTCTTAGCAGGTCTGGGAGATTTGTGGGAGCAGAAGTGTTCTGGTTTGAGGTGGATATTGTCATGTTCTGTACTTGGTAGGCTTTGGTGACAACTCCTTTCTGGCTTTTTTAGTGTCTTATTTCTTGGTCATGGGCTGTCTTGATTAATAAGCTGAGGTCAAAAATAAAAGCATACACTATGTTCATATAATTAAAGAAGAATAGGGGGCCAGGGTACTAGATTTAATATGGTTGTTATACTGTCACATCTCATACTGGTGTCTGGCTGGACTTCCAAAGGAGAGGCAGGCCAGGCCTGAAAGGCCATGTACATAGTGGGGCAATCCTGACAAGATAATTGGCTTTTGTGACCCAGGGACGCCTACTTCCAGTATGGGGCACAACCTTATTGGCTAGCCCTAATATTGTAATATAGACAAACCCCAGCTTAATGAAGTCCTGAGCAGGAAGGGCCTCTGGAAAAGGGGTAGTGGTTGGGACCTCCTTCATGATTGGTGGAATCTGACCTCTAGAATAGCCAGGAGGGAGATACAAATAGTGAGGATGGTAAAACTCTAAGTCAGGGACACAATCAGGCATGGCCAAGGAAGTTGGAGTAGAAATAGGCAGGTAAGAGAAGGTGCAGGAGTATTGTTGCTGTGATTCATATATAAATACTAGTAGAATACTTATATTGGAGAAAAAATAGAAAAATCCTGCAATTAAATAATGACTTCTTGGCACAAAACGTTTATTTGGACAATGTCAACAATAAGAAAGGCTTTCCTCACTCATTATTTATACTTACTGGGAAAATATTAGTCTCTAGTACCACCAGCTGCCTGATGGCATTTTCTTCAGTGGAATTGGCAATTTTTTTAGAAAAATGCATGTTTGGTTGTAAGAAAAGCAATGCATTGGTTGCTTTCAAAATGTGGGACGTTTGGCTGTTGTCTGATAAAGTGCTACAGCTATTTATAAAGCCTGCAAGGGATCAGTTACCTGACTGATTGACTGACTGATTGATTGATTGATTGATTGTAAAATCTACATTTTATCAATATGTTTGGGACCCAATTTTGCTTATGGCATTTATCTTCAGGTTTTGCAACATGTAGGCCTCACAAACCCCTGGTCATTTGAGGTCATTAAAAGAGTTCTCTTCCGGGAGTTCATTGGACAAGTGCTTTTATCAAGATTTTGTATCTGGATTAAATTATCTTTATTTTTTGTCATTCTAATGTTGTTAATAGGAGATTGTATGGTACCATCTTTAACTACCAATCAGGTCTTGGGGATTTTGTGGACTGGCAACTCCTTATCTAGCCTATAGGATAATTTCACAATACTGCAAGTGGACAGTAGGGCATGCTCTCACTTGGTTACTTCTGACTGCTAGACAGCAGCTAATAGTGATACACAGGGATAGAGTTGTCAATTCTCTATCTACAAAGGGTGAATTTTTCTGTGTGTCTCATTATTAAGAAAGCTCCTTTTATAGGGCTTTTATCCCTCTTGCCATATTTTTTTCTGGAATTATGACTTTTATTAATCAGCCTACCAGTTCCATAAGCTTCTAATCTCAACCCCCAGAGTCAGGCATCCATGCCATGCCAGCATGGAATCTTAATCTATTACTGGGCTTCTTACATTTAAGTTATCCCTGAAATCTGACGGCATGCTGTATAGACTCTTACAACCTGTAAGTACAAGCACTTTCTTTCATGACTTGAATATTGTACATTGGCAATTATTTGACTTGCCTATTTGAAAGGAAAGCCTGATATCCTCTCTTATGTATTTGGGTTTGGCTGTGGCATAGTTATGTAGAATGGTTTGTCATATATCTGGGGCCAATCAAGGTGTTGCCTTGATCTGGATCAATATTGAAGTGGTGACCATAACTATCACTATCCAATTACTCTGAAGCTTTTAATACAACACTATTTTATCTCAATCAGAGTTGATAGCAAGACACTGTTTATGTGTCCCTCTGAGTGATGAGCAGGGAATTATGGTACAGTCTAATCATCATAATCAGAATTCCTGAAAAATTTCATACTTTTTGTGATAAAGTAGCAATGTATGTTAACTGTTTTTCATGGGTATCCTGGACTCTAACACAGCCTAAAATTTTAAATTATTGCAGTGTTTCTTATGGACCTGTATAACTTACAGAATAGCCCCAAATACCATCTATAAAAATTTCTCCTTGAAACCCATCTTTTACTTGAATCCCTTGTCCCAAACTATCTACAGGGTTAATTGTGAAGAAACTTGACACATCATTCATCCTAAGTTATTCAAGGAAAATATATTTATTTACCTGTACATCTATTGCTAACAGAACCACTTCTAGCACCCAAGCCTAGTTGTCTTTCCACAGACAAGGCCCTGCCCAAAGCACCTGCCAAGCGGCTCATGAGAATATTTTTCATCACTCTTACTGGATTAATGAGCACAAGGTTTCCCACAACTGGGTCATGGTCCATGTTAGAACTATTTATTTCCTAACTATTCAAGTTGATGCCAATCCTGTGATGGGCCCTGCCGTTCAATTCACTGTCCAGTGCTGCTCCAGAAGACAATGAACCTGTCTACATGATTTGGTATCCTGATAAGTATTTGGCTTGCCATGATACCATATAATATTCTTTTTTGTATTAAATAAAGTATCATTCTCTTCTTAATTTCCCCCTTTATTTTGTTTTATATACTTTCAATAAGTATATACTGGATACTTATATTATCACATTATATCTGGATTTAAGCATGATTTACAATTAATAATATTTTGCCCTTTGAGTACCATAAATAAACAAGCTTTTACAGTAGTTTTAAAAGCTATGGCAACAAGCAAAAACAATTCAGATTTAAACAAAATGAACTCAGCTTTAAACAAAATTGAATTGAATCCAAATCTATTGTAAATCAATATAAATTCATTTAAAATTAATTTTGTTTAAATCTGAGTTCATTTCATTTAAATCTGAATTGTTTTTGCTTGTTGTCATAGCTTTTAAAACTATTGTAAAAGAGATTATTAAAGTTATAAAGGTGTTTAAATTTTCAACCTTATAACTTAAAAAAGACTATGAAATATCCAAAAATATCAGTAATTTCAAAGTTGCTATTTTTGACTCAGAAATGATATAAGATTAGGTTAAATTTTTATTAAATAAAATAAACAAGAAATCTTATATCTATTTAAATGTTGTTTAAAAATGCCCCCAAGAATATTAATTGATAAATCTATTAAATTATAATACTGCAATTTTAGAGCTCAATTTATATATTACTCTTTTCTAACTAAGCTTAAGATAAAGTAATTAGAGTTAGCAGTCACTATAAATTTCAATGACTCGCTAACTCGCCTATTTTTACTTGCGCTTTATAATTCTCTTTTTAGAATTCGAATAAATATATATTTTAGGCTGCAGGCTGGGGTATTTATCATTCACCGAGCTGTCATCCAAAGTATTCTAACATTAGGAAAGTACAGTAGAGCCAATGTCTTTAGTGTAACCTAAGACCCAGAAGGAATTTGTTGTGGTCATCAGAAGTCTGATGGGGCCTGCAGCTCAGAGACAATGTGACATTATTCCTGCTTCTTGATATAGGTTCATGGTTGTGTCTCTATATTTTACTATATGGATTTATAATGTATGATGAAAACATCATCTTTTGCTCTAAACTAATATAACAGTTTTACTTGAGGAAAAGATTAAGACATAGGACTACATTTTACCGCTAAGTCCAAAGGGTACAGAATATGAAACATCAGTCTTTATTTATAGAATAATATTAGACTGGCTAAGCTGCCTGTGGTATTATTTCTGTAACACAGTGGGGATCTAACCATGAGTGACTTATATAAGGAAGATTTTTGATAAATTTTACAGCATCAGTATTCTTGAAAATCTGTACAACTGAGTCCCTTAATTAAGTGGAGTCAGTTGTCTACCTGGGCCGTTCCCCAGGGCTTGCTGGTCAGTGGATGGCTATTAATTAATGGAGATGATTGTTCACTTAATAAGAGCTATTATAATGCAATATGCTTGGGAGCCTTTTATCTTAAAGTGCTTGGCCTGGTGGCTCAATACATGGTGGACTCTTCTAGATATAATTCAGATGATAGTCTATATGACAGTTCTTTTGTTCTAGGATATATTTAAAGTTTAGAATA
>QTSX02003277.1:0-21835 GCA_014839935.2 Entomophthora muscae
GCCTTTGAACCCAAGCACCCAGATTCCCTGGACCCACATTTTCCAATGCCCTGAAGAACCCCCCATGGAAAATGTTAATTTTGGAAGTGGGGTGCTATATAGACCCAAGAACCCTGCGCTCCAAACTTATTGCCATTTTTGAATAAAGGTTATGTTATGTTTTCTTACACAGCTACTGCCTTATTTTGTCTTTGCCATCTATCAAATCAGCACAAGATTATCCAGTCCTCCTGCCTCTTTGCCCGCAGATTCCTGTTCTCCAGGTGTTCCCTTTGGTCCCGTCTACTTTACAGAGTACCCCCTGAACCCCAAATATAAAATTACACCCTGGAAAAGATCCTCAAATTAAATTCCTTGGCCCACATACAATCTGCATTTAGATACAACCGGCAAGTTCCTTGGATATTATCAACACCTAAGTTGTTTAGAGGCAAATTCAACTATCTGCCTGCCTGCCTACAAACTCCACATGGAACCGCCTGTGACCCCCAAGCCTATGCCTGCCTCCTCACCCAACCTCCCAACCAATAATACTGGTAAGCTGTTTGTGATTGTGTACACCATCCTCACTGGAGTGATTGACACTATAATCCCAGCCGCTGGCCTGTGGTCCTGGGTGGGGAAGTCCTTCTCATACCTCTTTAAGTTAGCTCCTCTCTTTTGGTGGGCTCTGCCTACAAAAAACCTAGCCTGTGTGATCCCTGAAAACAATGGGCTGGCTGCCCAAGCTTGGATCCCTGAAACTCAGGAATATTTGGTATTTGAAATGGGCCAAGCTCTAGATATCAAACAAATCCAAGAGAAATCCACTGCACTTTTACACATTGGTGTAATTAAACAAGGTTCAGTAGAACACAGTATTTTTTTGGGAAACCTGCTAAAATGTACCAATGACTGTGTCTTTTTTCTGCTTTTTTTTCTGCTACCCGTAATCCTGAAGAGATGGGGCCAATTTATAATAGGATATAAAAATAGCATTGTCTGATATACTGGACAAGCAGTAGGTGATTGTGGCACCAATTTCCAGATCATGGGGCAAATTATTGTTATTATTACATCTCTCACCTGTGTTATTAGTTAGGACTAGAACACTAGCAACAAGAACATGCATTCATAGCTTTGTGATGCAGCTGACAACAAAGATGCTGTGAAGCTCAAGTAGACACCTGACCTCAGTCATTTGGAGGTATGAGTTGCATTGAAAAGGCACAAGCATGGCAGGATAGATATCTTTAAGCTGGAAATCATGCTGTTTTATGCTTCTTGGCAATTCTTGTGTTTCCCTCTTCATGACAGCCCAAAATTCTTGTCTGACAACTGCCTCAGCAAATTCTAGACAGGTGGCAATTTCAGCACAGGTCGTTTTGCTTTGATTGAGAATCAGTATCTTCTGAGAAATTTCATTGGGCATCAGTTGTTGCTTGGGAGACACTTGCCATGCTGGCACCTGAATTAGGTTTGGCTCAATATTATTGGCTTGTATTGCTGTAGGATGATTGAATTGAGGTGGGTGATATAGTTGCCTGGGTTTTCTCATGTGGTGTAGGCTGAGGTTGGGCCTGATTTTGGGGTATATCATATAGGTTGTCAAAAAAGGAGCCCAGTGCTGGTTCTGATGAAATATACAGCTCATACTCCTTATGATCTAAGTAGAGTCTGGTGTACATGGGGCTCATAGTAGCTGCACTCCTTTGATCAAGAACCTGGGCTTGCAGTTGCTCCTGATACTGCTCTCCTATAATATAAAGTTCACATTGCTTGTAAAAACCATTTTAAATAAAATCAATAAAATTTTATCAAAAACAGAAAACTGGAATGTTGCCAGAGCATTGGTTTTATTTAAATTTGTGCTTCTATTTGAGACACACTCCTGGACCTAAGCACCCAGATTTAGAAGCACTGAAATTGAAAATAATGCTATAGTTTCACAAATAGACTTTGGTAGACTTGTTTCAGTAAGACCCTATTTCTATTTTGCGCCATAAGAATAATCTGATTGTCAGAAAATTTGTTGTACCATGTTTGAAATATCACTTTTGTGACTGAAACTCATTTGTTCTTTGTTTGTGTCATTTTTGTTAAACAACCAATATATCAGTTGATGTAGATTGCTTTAGGGTGTGACATGTTCATCTCTGTTTCAAATATGGGTTACTTCTGTTTTCTATCTCAGTTTTGGGATTGTGTATTTGATCTTAATTTTGTTGTGTTTGAATATTTTTGTAATCCAGACTTAAAAGGTTCCTTTATTGTGTATAATTGAGCTTCAAATGGAACCAGTTGCATTTTGCTTTGATCTAGAACATTTTTTATCCCAACAGGTTGTAAAGCTACTGTACTGGAAATCTAGCATGAAATGGTAAGGCTAAGTGTAACCCAACTTTGCTCTTTTGGCATCTGGCCCATCACTTTTTTACACCCCTACCCCTGAAAAATAAGGCAACCATATCTAAACTTTATTAGTAAAAGGAATCAGTTTAGCTGCATTGATAAATAAGCACCTTAACAACTAGGATATAAAAATGGGTAGAAAATATAATGCTACACCCATTTTAAACAGCCTTTTATCAGCTATGCAACTAGAAACACATACTACTGGGCTGCCATAAAGGAGTTAAGCTGAGTGCAGCTCAGCTTTGCTCTTTTGGCAGCCTATCCAGCACCCATAGCAGTTTACCGACTAGGATATAAAATAAGGATTGTAAAAGGTCCTCCAGCTAGGATTTGAAACGCGTACCCAGGCGGGATGCTGTGAAAGGGCAAAGCTGGGTGTAGCTCAGCTCTGTTCTTTTGGTATCATGTCCGCTACCCTGCGCCTTGGCAAGGTGCATGCTTTTGTAGCCTGCCTTGATTTTCATTTTGCCTTGGTTTTAATGAACAGCTCTTTCCCTGCACTTTGGTTTATTTTTCTGGCTACCAAAAGCTTCAGCCAGGGCAGGTATCAGTCACCTGCTGCTGCAGTTCGATTTCATCCCATCAGATGTAAATGTAAGGCTGGAATGTTTGATTTTGAATTGATGGGAGGAAGATCAGGGACCCAGGTTCAATATCTGATGTTTGCTGTTAAGAATAATAAATAGTTCTGCGTTTAAAGGCTGAATGATGTTTGGAGATCCATTGGTTGGCTTAAAAGAAGATAAGTAAGATATCATTTGGCGTTTTATGTAAAAGGAATTGAGATTATGATAGTAATGTTTATTGTTAGTTTGAGGGGAAGTGAGGCTGATATAGTTGAGTAATTTAGGCACAAACATGGGTTTGAAATGAGCGAATATAACTGTGGTGGATATCAAGCTTTATAAAGCTCAGGAAAAAATCTAAGCATATCCAGGCCCACTTTTTCCATTTGAGCAATGATATGTTTAGGGACAAGTCGATGATTAACTTCTGGCTGGATGCAAAGTTCTGATGACGTTAGCATTGCACAACAGTAGCATTACCTTGCTCACTAAAATCAAATAGCTCCGGAAGAGGTCGATCTGAAGAGTAGCGAGTTCCGGGAAGTCTGAGTTCATCGAAATAAGGAGATGCCATGGCTTCAACTGCTGTTAAGCGCCGTGTGGGGGTGTAGTCTAATAACATGGGAAGAAACTGCACTGCATCTCGATCTGCCTCATTACGGAAAACCTATATAATCTCAGCCACATTGTTTTAGGGTTAAGCCTACTCGATCTAAGCCGTGAGGATTGATGTGAGGGAATTTATGATCTACATAGAGAGGATTCATAGATTGTATTTGCTCCTTTGTAGGTGTTCCTAACACTTTGATGATCTCAACTAGTTGATCAATTCCACTATCTCCTGGGAACAAAGGCGATCCTTGCATAAGTTCTGCCATGACACAACCAACTGACCAAATATCTAGAAACATAAATATAAAAAAACAAGCTTAATACCAATTTGTGTTGTATAACTGGTGGACCCGAAGATCAGCTCTGGGGCCCGATAGTAGCGGGAACAAATATAAGCTACATTGGCCTCTGAAGGAACCAAAACTTTTGCACTATAAAAATTAATTTCTATAATTGTAATGCAACAAACCTCCCAAAATCACACAGCTTGAGCACTCCTGTGGCACGGTCAATTAGGAGATTTTGAGGTTTAATGTCGCGATGACAGATGCCCGCCATATGGATATATGCAAGAGAACGGAGAAGTTGGTAAATAAATAACTTTATATGAAGAGGGGGGATATGTTGATCCGAACGAGTAAAAGACCTGCTAAGGCGATAGAGTGTTTCAGGGACATATTCAAGCACCAAATTCAAATAAATGTCGTCTTTCTTTAAATCTCAGCTGTAAGCACTGCTAATGAAATACCTGAACACCTGAGGTGTAGAAATAGAACTTCAATTCTGTAACGTTGGGATGACGAACTGATCTCATTATTTGAAGTTCACGATTCTAAATCGGGTTATAAAACGAAATTAATGCTGTACCTTGAAGCGTTTATCTTGAAGGACTTTTTAATGGCCACTAACTCTCCTGAGTGTTTGAGACGACCTTGAAATACAACACCAAAAGAGCCATTCCCTATAGCTTTGTATTTTGTGTATGACAATGAGAAGAGCTCTCCTGTGAGCCCATCACTGGCGTTCACAGTAATTTCTTCTGGAGAGTTAGGGTCTAGATGGTTTAACTCTTGAGGAAATAAGTAGCTTATAATTACATGTTCAAAAGCAACACTTACCCATGGCTTATATAGCAATTATACGAAAGATGATGATATTAAAATCCAACAGAACTGACCAATATTTGAAATTAAAACTCTAACTTAATCTCACACTTGACCATACGATTAAGTTGAAGAAGTCTAAGCTTAGAAAATTGAAATCTAACAATCGGGTGCTAATAAATAGTAAAGCAATAGATAATGGATACAAAGGATGAGATTTGAGCAGCTGAATTCCTAACCCCTTGGCTTACCTGCCCATCCCAACGCCCCACTCTTAGCATGAGGATCGAAAATGCTGCTGCCCCAAAACCCCAACAGTTTGCATAGTGCATGGGGTTACAAATGCACATGATTGGTTAGAACTATGACCTGTCCCTCCTCTAATCGTCAAAGAAATAAGGATTGTTACGTAGCAAGTTTAGATGTGGATAGTATCTTCTAAAAACAATCCAATTGGAATTAATATTACCTTCTGCTAACTCAAGTAAGGCGTTATGAGCTACTATCCAGCAATCAAAGCATACTCAATCTAATGGGATCATCTTTCTAACTAAAAAGTCAATATTGACTAAGAACCAAAATTAACTTTGATTCTGTTGAATTGCAATTATCCAATCTTTATGGACATGATATTGCTTTGCAATCAAAAGCTCCCTTTTTAAAATCTTCAAATAAAAATTAACTTTAAAAAGCCAAGGATCTTATTAGTAAATAAAGCTTCCAGATCAAGGATTTCATGTTGGTATTAAAAAACGAGGTTGCTCAATAGTAAATATCATGATATTCTATGACCAGAGTATACCTAGTGTCCTGAGTTTTTATATGCATAATCTAAGTATTTTGCTATCCGTGATGAGTCATGTTTTATCAACTACACTGTGATGATATAAACAATAGAATATATTTCTATTGCAATAAGCTTAAACTACATCTTGCTATACACAACTAAAATGATAATACAGTAGTTTTAAAAGCTATGGCGACAACCGAAAATACCTCAGATTTAAACGAAATCCAACTCTCAGGTTAAAATATACACTCTGTTAACAGGGTTTATTGGTGTTAATGGGCAAAATGAGTCAACACAGCAACAAAGGGCTCACCACAAAGCAAAAACATTCAAAATACAATCCAAAATACATTGATTCACAAACAAAATGGTGTGAGTTAACTTTTGGTGTGCATATGTTTACTATGTGAATCAGTGACAAAATACACCCAAGCAAGGTGTGTCAAAACTCAAACCAAAAACAAAACACAATAGCAACTCACTATGTAAACAAAATCACTCATGCAATGTGTGCAATGGACCGTAATCATGAATAATACCAAGGTATCTAAAATAAGACACAAGATCTGAAACATAAATTTTAAAAATATTGTGTTAGGTGCTTAATTTGGCGTAAAATCCAGGAAAATGGGTGGAAATTATTTGGGTATTCTAAAATGGGCGTAGTAAAACCAAAAACAACTAATTAAGAAATAAAAAATCTATAATTGGGATATTGGGTGGGAAAAACTCTAATTAAATATCCATATTCAGATAAAAGCAAAAAATAAAATTAGGGAGTAACTTAATTGAAATTTATTTAATATTTTATTAAATTTTAAAATGAAAGGGGAGCACAACAACAGAGTACCAATACACCCGTTGTGCGCTGCAGTTGCAGTCGCCCCCGCAGGTCAAAGACTAGAGTTAGTGCAACCCAAGTGCCTACTCAGGGGGAGGCGGGAGAGGAGAGTTCCATAGTGACGCTGCACTGACACAGCTGGTTCAAGGAGCACAAGCTGCTAGGGTGCAGAGCATAAACCCTCGGGTCCCAAAGCTGACCTGGAAGCCCACCAAGGCCACCACCACAAAAAAAGTTAGAAACAAGGAGGTAGAACTTACTTCGTATGTGTTTGACGTTGTGTACTGGCAAGAGTCGGTCCTGTCAGCCATACTGAAGAAGGTGAAGCCTGTACTTGATACTAGCTACCAGCCCAATGTCAGTGATGGCAATCAGGAGGATGACAAGGAGCCGAGTTCTATCAAACCAATGAGGGACAGCTGGTGTTAAAAAGGTTGCAGCCTTCTAAACAAGGTACATATGCCCTGTGTTGTGCCCAATGCCAATGAGTCAATCCCCACCGCTAAAAGCCCGCCCAGAAGCGCATCCCCAACATCAAACACATCATCCTGCTTAAGCTAATGTGGGGATCGGGAATTACAAGGCAGCCACAGCCCTTGTTGGAGTGGATCCCAAATATGCCAGCAAGACCTTCAAAAAATTCATCAATACTGGTTGTGTCCTTGCCGCAGAAAAATCCTTGCATGTTTCTACCATGCTCACCAAGGAGCACAAATGGGCAATCTGCCAGTGGATCACCCGGGACTGCCATCTTGAACTGGCAAATATACAGGCCATGGTCAAGTCCCACTTTTGGGATTGAGGCCTTGATTTTCTTTTACTACCATCTGGTGAAGGAATGTGATTTTCTTGGAAAAAGCTTGGGGTATCCCCCTACAACAATCAGCCCAACAAGTCGAGACCCAGAAAAAATACGCAGAGGCGTACACTGTCCTCAAAGCCAGGGGACAGTAAAATTTACTATATTGACAAATCAACATTTGCCTTGTCAATGTGCAATGCATATGGCTATGTCCCCAAAGGCTCCAATGACGGGATGGCTTGGCATGCTGCAGTCTGCGCCACAGCCTACTCAATGGTGGCTCTCCTTGGTCCAAAGGGGGTCAAGCTTACCAAATGATATTGGGTTCCCACAACAGCTGGACCTTTCTATCATTTCTCCGATTGGTCCAGGAGCACCTGAGGCGCACAAGCCCTGGCTTCACCAATGTCATTGTGTTGGACAACGTTGGTCTCCCACAAGGTGGCTGACATTCTTGAGGAATTTCCATCAATTGACACCAGCATTGCTGTGGGCCCCCAGCAATTGGCCACAGCAAATTTGTGCCTTCTCTTCCTCCCTGCTTATTTGCCCTTCCTAAATCCCATCAAGGAAGTCTTTGGGTGGCTCAAGCAAGTTGTCAAGCAAGGAACCCCAACTGGGACCAAGGACCTCTTTAATTTGCTGCAGGCCAGGATCCACACCCTCCCAGCTGAGACCATGGCCAAATTCTATGGCCACGCTGATTTGTTCATCCCCACGTGCCTAGCCAAACAGCCAATCAATTAAAGGCTTAGTGTGTCCAATTTTTTTATATTCTCTAATTTACTATTCAAGATTTATTAATTATCATTTTATATTTAGATGCTTCCAAGCCCGCAATCACATTCAGCAGGACAATCAATGAAGGTTAGTAATTTATTTATTTATAATCATTTTTTATTGTGTCATCTAAGGGTATCCCAAACGCTTGATACTGGATTACGCAAACGCATTAATATCACTTTTGGCAAATAAATATAATAATCAAAAAAAGTTAAATGTAATGTGTACAAATCAGAAGTAGATTTTATTGAAATATATTATTATGCTTTTATTAAGACCTTCTCTGGGATATATTCTGCAAATCTTGTTTGCTAAAATAAGAATTAGAAAATTTTATTATAATAAAAATAATATAAATTGCAATGGAATTATTTGGAAGAGAGAATTTATTAAGAGCGCCTGTAGTGAGTTCTTCTGTATGTACCCACCCTGCAAT
Source organism: Entomophthora muscae (assembly GCA_014839935.2). Taxonomy (NCBI): domain Eukaryota; kingdom Fungi; phylum Entomophthoromycota; class Entomophthoromycetes; order Entomophthorales; family Entomophthoraceae; genus Entomophthora; species Entomophthora muscae. The sequence continues at coordinate 8,328 of QTSX02003277.1, forward strand.
GGAGGTGGCGCACAACCTCCACCGCCACACCGTGGACAGTGGATACACCCTTATTAAAAAACTCCTGCCTGCTGGTGAAGGGGAGTAGGGTTAGGTGCAAATGGAGGAGCAGCTTCTCTGGCGGGGCTGCAAACCCGTAGATACCAGCCAGGACCAGGGCGTCCTGGATGACGTGATCCACCAAGTCATACCCAGGGGGACCTTCTTCCCGTCCAGGGAGAGCCTGGCCTTGTCAATTCCTAGAAGGACCCTGTCAAGATCCTCCACGCTGGCGCCCATTCCAAAGTAGAAGAGATACCCAAGGTAAACCACCAGATGAAGCCTTTGCCCAGCAAAGGCTTCTGTAAACTTGCATAATTTATTGAAAACTGCACTGATCTTCTTATCATGCTTGGTCTTTGCAAAGGTCAGCTCCATGGCTGCAGGGACCCCTGTCTTGTTGGCACTCCAGGCCAACCCAAAGTTGGCAAGGAGGATTTTTGTCTTCTTGACAGCTGTTGCGTCTGCAACAGCCAATTTTCCCACTGTGCGCCCAAAGTTGTCCAGCAGGTAAGAAATTGTGTGCTCCAAGGGGTAGCAGAAGCAAGCAGCCGCATGGGCCTGGCCCATCTCCGGTACATTCTTGAATGGGAGCGTTGCCAGGACGTCCCAAACAAGCTCAATGGAGTTTACACAGTAAACTCCACTGAGGTTAACTGGGTCCAGGCGGACCAGTTGGGCATCCTTGTAGGCAGTAACTGCCCACTCAGATGCCCCCTTGCCATGTGTCAGCCCAGCCAATGCCTCCTGCAACATTGGAAAGGACCCGTGGATGCGGTCCTCCAGCTCCTGCAAGACAGGGGGGACAGATACAGCTGCTTGGCCACATGAGTGGCGTAGTTGGCGTAGAATGTGGCAGGGACAAAGGGGACCAGGACTTGGCAGAGTTCACCATCTATGTTCTCTAAAAAACAGGTAAGTATTTACAAATTTTTATTAATTTTATTTTTTTATGTTACCTTCACGTGTTTCTTCCTTGCCGGCTGCTTCAGCAGGCTTGGCCATTCTTGGCGCAAGCAGTTGTGCGGGCAATTCTTTATCCTCTGCTCTGGCACACTTGGCAGGTTTGAGATGTTCATACATCTCTGGGTTGTCAACCCAGACAGACGGCGCAGAAAGATTGTATGCCTTAAATTGCAGGCCCTTAACCACTGTCTTCTGGATGTTGAGAAGACGCTCAATGGTCTTCTCAGGGGTGTCTGGTATTTTTGTCATTAGGGCCTTTGCAGACACCTTGTCTATTTTGTCTCTGTCAAGGACGGCGGACTTCCTTTGGCTTTTTACCTTGCGGTCAATGTCTTTGATTTTGGCAATTGCCAAGTTGAGATCCTTCAAAAGCTTCTCCAATTCTCTCATTGATTTTTTACTAACCTTTTCATATGTTTTTATAGCTTTTGCCCCAATAAATTCTGTATTATTTTGATACTGTTGCCTCTTTGTTTATTCCTTTTTGTTTTCCCATTTACTACATTATCCCATCTTTTTACCCATTTTGTATATGTTTTACGCTCATCTCAATATGTGTTGTTTGCTTTGTGTTGGCATTGTTTCCTTGATTACCATATTATTTTTGGCGCTTGACACAGCCCCTTGTGAAAATATTAACAACAATTTGGTGATCAGCTAAATTTGAATTAGAAAATTATGTGTTAACTGTTTTTAGATAAAGTTGTTACTGATCCAAATTCAAAACCTTAATGATAAACTTTAAGCCAATCAGGAGCCAAGTGATAAAGTGATTGTTGTGACATAAAGGGTCATTCAATAATTCTTTGGTGTATGTGCGCTAATTAATATGATTGGCTGGATGTTTTGCCATTGTACGCCATTGCTGCTGTGGCAAGTTGTTGATGGACTAGTGCTAACCCAGCAGCTGATTGGGCACTAGTCCATCAACAACTTGCCACAGCGGCAATGGCATACAATGGCAAAACATCCAGCCAATCATATTAATTAGCGCACATACACCAAAGAATTATTGAATGACCCTTTATGTCACAACAATCACTTTATCACTTGGCTCCTGATTGGCTTAAAGTTTATCATTAAGGTTTTGAATTTGGATCAGTAACAACTTTATCTAAAAACAGTTAACACATAATTTTCTAATTCAAATTTAGCTGATCACCAAATTGTTGTTAATATTTTCACAAGGGGCTGTGTCTAGGTACTAAAAATAACTGTGTTCTGGATCTAGATACATGGTATAGTAAATATATGATTTTATAGAAATAAGCTGAACATAAAGAATAAAACCAACTATAAACAAAGAGAACATGAACAATTGAAATTCAAAATAAAGATAATATAAATAGAAAATGTTTGGTAACAGGGGGTTTATTGGGGCGGGGAAGAGTGATGCCTAGGAGGCAGAATAGCGCAGGAAGGAAGACGTAGAGGCAGTGCTGGCCTGGGGGGTCTGGGATTGGGTGGGTTGGGCTTGCGGGTGAGGGGTGTTGGTGGTGGGGGTGGAGGCAGGAGGATTTCACGTGATGGCTGCCATATAACACTTGTTGTATTCCTCATTAGTCATTGGCTGGATGGGCTGGTAGGTGGCAGTGGCCCGAGGTGGAAGGCGCTTATCCTTACATGATTGGTTGCCCATGTTCACATGGAAAACCATTTGCGCAAATAAGTCAGCCACCATTTGGCGGCCAAAGAGAAAATTGTGGTCAAGGACCCCAAGATAGAGGTCGTTGAAAGCCTGAGGGCGGCGCTCCTGTAGTGTATCTCCAATGTTAAAGAAGACAACATCAGCCAGATGGATGTCTGCATGGCCAGCTGGGTACACAGAGGCCTGGTGCCCGCGTTGCTGGATGGCCTCAAGGGTGGTGGAGCTACCCTCCATCTGGTGGCTCAAGAAAACCCGATACTTGGAATTTGAGCCATCCCAGGAGTTGACTAATCCACCAAGGATGTGGCTGTATGAGTAGCCATTAATGAAATCTGGGTTTGTCCAATAGTAGACAAAACCCTTGGCTGAAACAGCCAGAAATGCACCAATAAATGTCCCCTTCTTGACCTTCTTCCTTCCTTTTTGAGTGGCGGCTTTTCCTTGCTTGCCAAAATCATCAAAAGCTAATGATAGCTTGTAACAGGAGATGAACATGACATCATCAGTTAGACTAGTCAGGCATTGGACCAGGGTTGATTTGATGGCTGTGTCATATGGGGAATCCTCAGCGCCATTCCATTGGTTGCTGGCAAAAATTGGTAACAACCCGTATTGAAATCACTTTTCCATACATCCAGAGCTGCACCATGCGCTCAGACACCCAAATGCCATGGTGCACAAGTTGCTTCTGGACCTGGGTCAAGGGAAGCTTGGGATCCCCACTGGAGGAGGTCAAGCATGATTGGGTATGCCTCAGATATTTGTGACTTGGGGGCCTTCTTGAGCTTCTTGACTGTCCCAATCAAATTCCCCCTGTTTATCAGATTGTTGAATTCCCGCATGACAGTAGCTTGTAAATTGCAACTGAGAAGCAATCTGTTCCCAGGACAGTCCCTGTAGATTCAGTGCCACAATTTCCTGAAGAATTTGGGCAATGATGATTTGTTGCTTGGGGCGCTGGGGCAGGGGAGCTGAAGCCTGATTGACTGTAGGGGGACGGGTTGTTTGGTGGCAGGAAGTTGTTCCAAATCAAGATTACCACCTGATTGGCTGGTTGGTGGGCAGCTTGTGTAGGGGTGGGTACAGGAGCAGGGGCAAAGCTAGACACTATGTGACTACTGAACAAGTCAAAAGCCATAGGGGTTGGAGTGATCCAGGTGCAGGTCAGCTTCCTTTTTCCCACCTCCAAAGCTTTGGAATGAACAGCTTAAATTTATCCACATTCTGATCCTTTCCTCCATTTGAAGCTGGCTTGGCTGCTTCTGGCTTGGCTGCTTGTGCTGTTGAAGATGTTTGCTAGTAAAACCATTGTAAAAAACCTAGAGGATAAAATCATAAAAGTTGAAATTTTTAAATTTAATGATTTTCTTTTTATTGTAATCTTGAGCCCATATTTGGAAGGTTCTCAAAACCATTTCATACAGATCAGGATTCATAGTAAATAAAATGCCTCTGTTTCTAAATTGGATAGCTGTTGATTGGCTGTACTGCTGTTATTTTTCTATTTTAGACTGCTCATACTACACACATCTTGTGTGGGTTCATTTTGTTTGTGCTTGTAGGATATTGCTTCTAGGTGCAGCAATTTTGTTCATTTGACACCTTCTGTTGGTGCCTGTCAGGAATATTCCTGACAACACCTTGGGTCAGGATGATATTTTGTTTGCAATTGGGCTTGATAAGCAAAATAAAAAATGGCAGCAGTTCCCCCTTATTGGTGAAACTGTTGCAGAAAGCCAGGCCAACAAATCAGAATTTAAAAATTGTAATTTTGAATCCAACAGGTTTTATACCCAGCCGCAGGCCGCGCAGCCAGCCGCACGCTAAGCCTGGCGGCTTGCCTGCCCGCTCCTGCCAGCCAGCAAGGGTGTCAGGAACCCATCTTCTTGGAAACATACCATCCAAAAGGTTTATGTCTGTGGATGGATTCAACCCTGTGATTAGAGAACCAATTGGAACAGAGACCATCCCCATATGGAACAATTCTCCAATCAGACGGTATTGGCCCAAAAGGGGTTGAACCTTCCCAAAATGAAGTAAGCTCCAAGATAACTGAGAAGGAAAACAGAAGCCAAGGGATGAAATAAGGAAGGAGCAGGTAGACTGGCCCCCATGACCTGTGGTTCCTCTGTAATGGGGGGATTCTGTGGCAATGGAGTGGTGTGTACCATACACCTGGTACCACTTGGAGCCATGACTTGTCAAGGTAATTAGGAGGAGATGAACCAGAATCTGCTCTGATTCCAAAAGATATGCTTGCAGTAAAGGACTGGACAAGGAGCAACCAAACCAACCATTTATACCCAAATGATCCCCATTGGGAAGACTTGGGTAGCATCATGGTGTTGGATTTCAAGACTGGAGAGCAGACAAAAATAAATCAACTAGGTAAAGAAATTGACTTTATTAACTGAGCAATCAAAACACCCTGACAAATGGAGCCTTTTTATAGACTGTTAAGAGCTGTTTAAATTGTAGTTTCAAGGGGAATTGGAGAAATATTGGGGAAATTGGGGAAGGAAACTTGGCAGGGGGCTTTGGATTGAGTTTAAACAAGGTTATTTCAAAAATATAATCAATGGCCCCTGCTGAGCCTTCTCCAAACAGCTAAGTGTCATTTACCCCAGCTGTTGGAGAAGCAACAGATTGAGGGGCTTCTGGTGTTGCAGTTGCACACCAGAAGAAGATAAACAACTATTAGCTTGATTATTATCAAGTACGAGCTTAAGTGTTCTTTAACATCATCAGAGTTCAAAGTGAGATCAAATTTGAAAGCTCCTGACCCCGTTGCATCCTCTTATTGGCTGCAGGAAGCCATCTTGCATATTGGCAAAGGTAATTTTGAATTTGAAATACTAACGCTGTTTAGGTGATCCAACAATAAGCGTGAGGACCTGGGTTTGATCCCCATGTTAGCCAAGGAAATGGACTCTGGGCTTGATCCAAAGCCATTCAAAGGTAATTTACAACTGATATTACATACTAATAAACCATTTCTAGGACCTGGGGAAAAGTCCAAATTAGGAGAAGGATTTTCAGACCCTGGATCTATCAAGATTTCCTTGTTGTTGTCAGGAAAGGTAGCAAAGGCATTCCTGACAGGGGGACAGTGCACTCCCCACGGCAGGGCTGCCCACCCCCTCCAGATGGGGAAATTGCCAAATGGGGAAACCCAAAAGGCAATTTCCCCAAACCCAAATGGAGGGGGAACTGCTGCCCAAATTTGGAATCTACAAAATTTGGGAGGGGCTGACAAGCTGCCCAACCCATCCATTCCTGCATTAACTGCAGAAGTCTAATTTGGATACATGAAAGCATCCAATGATACACCAAACCAATGCAAGCCCAGAAGTAACAATTCATTACCTGCACATCACTTTCAATTCCCTTCCCAAAAGGGAATTCCAGACAACACCAAGTGTTTGGGGTTCCCTGTCCAGTGTTTTACTCTATTCATGCCCCACAAGGATGATAGTATATAATAAAGCCAATTCACTTGATGATAGTTTGTGCTATCATTGAGTGAAATTACCCCTCAATAGTATCACATAAATCAATCTGAACTTTACCTACCAGAAGTTAAAAACAAGACACTAAGCTTTGTCTGCCCTTCCCCAGGATCAGAAGATGAATCACCTAATCTTCTCAGCTGTTCTCACAGCCTGCCTGGGGATTGGGAGCCACCAATACAATCACCAGCATGGGCCATTCAATAAACCACCTGGAAAGTACATCTACAAGGAGCCAGCGCAGCTAAACTCCTCCGAGCAGTACTCCTGGCCCACGCTGGTACTGCCCACTCCACCCAGTCTGCAGCCATATACACCTGTATATACTATGTACTCATGCATTTCACCGGTAATTTTGGATGTTATAACGTACACACCAAGGTCTTTTGATGGATGATGACGGTCTATCCCATTATGATGGCGCTCACAGGTTTCCAATTTGCCAACTTGATACCTTATTTTGCTAAAATACTCCCCCAATTGTTGGGTCTTTACAGTGCCTCATATGAATCCTGATTGGATATAATATACTCTGGAACAGCATCCATCCATTTCACTTGTTGTGTCAGTTTATTCTGTTTGTGGTTTGAACTAAACCGCTTGATGTTTGATATAATTTCAAATAATGGGCTAGTTAAATTTCATTTTTTGTTTGACAGTTCATTTATTAACTGAAATTTTATAAATTAATTGAATCCTGAATCTTGCGTGACTTGGATTTTGTTCAAATCTGAAATCATTTTGTTTAAATTTAAAGTATTATTGGTTGTTGCCATAGCTTTTAAAACTACTGTAAGTAAAAGTCTGATCTTCATCACTCAGAGATATGTGTGACAAAAATAGCAGGATAATAAGAAGCAGTCTTTAAGTGGTGAGGGATAAACACCCAAATCCACATAGAGTTGATGATAAGCCACCAAAAAGGCTTCAAATATCTCTTATTAAAGTTTTCAAGAGAACTGCTGGTATTTAACAAGAATATTAAAGCTAACCAGAGTAACCTGAGATATATTCCTTGAGACAAGACTAAAGAGTCTTTGTAATAAAACTCAGGAGAGTGAGAACTGGGAAAAATTTCTTCTTCAGTTTTGACAGTGAAAGCTCCAACATTGGGAGGCATTGGAGATGCATTCAGACAACCAGAAGGAAGCATACTAGGAACAAGACCTCATCTTCTCATAACAATTTGATTTAAAATCAATTTTTAGGGGATGTACTGGAGTAGGTCCAGAGCTGGATGAATTGAGAAATGTTTAGAATTTAAATAAGTAAATTTTCTTTATTGAGAATTTTTTGAGGACTCAACTCTTAAGAGTGGAACAATAAAAAACTTTGTTATATATTTTCAAAACAGCGGGGTCAACCCCCAGAAAATTTATGCACAAGAGATCCTGTGCCACTCAAAACAACTTTCCCACCACTTGAAGCCAAATGAAGAAGCCAACTTGAATTACTAAAGCATAGAGAAACAACTAATGTCAATCTCATCCCAGTGGCAGCTGAATTTGACAGTTCACTCCTTACCAATATCAAGCTACCCCCTGTCTAATCCAATTAATTGATTGACATAATCTTGTTTCTCTTAAAAGATTCACTCAAATTATATAATCTACTATAGCACAATAAAGACAATATCTAGTTTTCAATTAATTTCCCCTTTTAGCTCTTCTAATACAGCACAGTTACAACAATATCAAAATTATTGACTCAGAAATTTTCACCAGAATCTTTGACTGCTTGGCTGTTTCATGATTTATCATTCCAGCATATAACTGGACCAGTAAGTAAAAAACCCTTGCATGCTCAACTTCTTATAACCCTTCTGATTAATTAGGAATATCAAGCGACTTTAAGATTATGTTGGCCTTTCAAGGTTAACTTGGATCAGATACTTAAATCTTGTTGCTTTGCAAGAGCTTCCATAACCCATTTCCTATCAACAGTTTGATTTAAATACATTGAATTAGTTAATTTCTGCACCATTGATACAGAAGTAACAACTTCAAAATCTCATTTGGGAATTGAACCTACATTCTTCCTCTAGGCAGGAGTTGCGGGCAGTGGGACCTCACTTGCACCTGTACCTGAATTTGCTTTGAAAAGCAAATATTCAGGTGCAGGAATTAATCCAGTCATGCCTGCTGCTGTGGGGCTCTTTCTGGGTCCCAAAAGCTTTGTCCAAGCCTTGGGGGCTTGACTGGGCCTGAACAGGTTAATTTTAGCTGTCCAAGGCCCCCAGTTTAAACCCATCCTCTATTTAGTAATTTGGGATTCCCAATTGGGACTCCCTTTTTAATCAAGATATTCAAGCTCAAGAATGCTTGTCAGCCCAGTCCAAGTTTTTTAAACAGATTGAAGATGTTTTCAGGCCACCTGCAACCAGTTCTTGCCACAACCAATAACCAGCCAGGCAAATATAGGCCACTAACAGGCCAAACAGCTGTTCCTGAAGACCCTAAAAATAACAAAAAGCTGGCCAACTAGACAACAGAATTCAAGATGCCCAAACATGCCACCCAGATAGCCCAGGAAAAATGTCCAGAGGCACCTATATATAAGTAACTATATAAGCCAAGAGAACCTGTGAGGATTAGTATTGTCATTCTTACCTAATAAAAGTTTGTTATGAACCTTTGGTTCATCAATCTGTTTACATACCTATTTCTGATACCCTTTCACTTGCAATTGCCCAGATACCAAAACTCACCCTCAGGAGTTGAACATCAAGCCCCAGCTGGAGACCCAGAAGCGCCTGATTACTACTGCCCTCTGAAGCCCTGTTTGGTCCTGTACACTTCACTGAGTACCCCTCCCAAACCCCAATCAATAACTTTGGACTTTGGAAGATCTGCTGTGATACACCAGACCAGACGCTCCCAAAGACCTATACCATCTTGTCTTTGTTGGCAAAGACATCACTGTATATCACCTGATATTCAACAGGAAATACAACAACTCTTCAACCTATCTGGTTCCAATGAAATCACCCTTAACACCCAAACCAACTGACTCAGCCCTTTCCTCTTCTGCTAAGACTGGCCAGAGTAGTCAATTTCTGGTGTCAGTAATATTTCGAACACCAGTATCTATGTAACTAAGTTGACTCTAATATGGTAAGAACAGTAAATATCCCACCATCTAGTTATAAGGGCCTGTGATGCAAAAGCAAACCAAACAGGGTTCAAAACTGCACCTGTGTTGACAGTCGCGCAAGCTCATCAGGGAAATCAGACCCCTGCTTAGCTACCAGGGCAAGCAAGAGGTCAGGTCAATTGTCCTAGCTTATTTAGGACACAGACAATTGGCCCTGGCTTTTAATTCAACCAGGGCCAGCCAATCAGCTAGCCCAGGGGGCTAGCGGCCCCCAACAGCTTGGGAGCCACCAACTCTAAGAATCTAAAGAAACTGGTTGTCTTCCAAGCCACAGCAGAGTGTGTTGGCTGGGTAATGGAGCAAATCCAGTACCAGTTGGCATTTCTCCAGTCCCCAGTCAACAACATGACCAATGTACTGGCTCCTGTTCCTGATTTGGTTTATTCTTCTGTGGTTCATGCTGCTTCTGCTTCTGTTCCTGTTACCACTTCTTTTCTGTTCCTTCTGCCCCTGTCTACACTGTGTCATCTGTCCCTACCCAGAGTACTGACAATTCTGAGCATTACCTGGAAATGCAGGAGCTTAATCCAGCCAAACCTCAAACACCCACTTATGTAATTATAGAGAACATCTCTACTCAGAAGGCTGAGAATAATCACCAATCAGTTGATCACAATACCCTTCCCAACCATGCAATAGCTTCACCCCAATGCAATTCCCTGCTTTTAATGAAGGCCACCCATTCAGCACCCAGCAATCTAACCACAATGAAGATTAGACCAGATGCCACTGATCTAGTTCCCAGCCAGGTTCCCAGCCAAGATTCCCTGAGCCAATCCACTGTCACTGCTCTGATGAGCCCCCATGCCCAAGCTCAGGCCAAAGTTCCTGGATCCCTTCCTCCTCTTCCTGTTTCCCTCTAAGTACCTGTGATCAAATAATGGTCCACTGGTGCATTGCAAAAGGCTACCAGTAGTCTCTTCCAAGTAAGACCAGATGAGTGTTATAAAAACCACTTTCCTTCACTCAAGTCAAGTGCAGACAATTCTAAATAAATTTTATGGTAAACTGTGTAATACTAGCCTTTATTTCATACATATTATTACAACCTTAGACCCAACCTTCTCACCAGTCTACCCACCAAACAGTCAAACCCTTAAAGCCCCTTGTGATGGACAACTAATCAGGGACCTGCCCTGGAAGGGCTAGCTGCTACATATCACCCCATATTCTTCAACCTGCTGCTGAGGTACAACCCTATAATTATAGCAGATATGAGATGGTTATCCTAACTGTCCTCATTCTGGAAAAGTTGTGATACCCTACTTTGGTGCCTACCAATTCCTTGCAGCTGACATGCTGTACCTATCCTGCTCATTGTCCTGCTTGTACTGGGCATTGGTGTCACATTATCCCAAATGATAGGATCCTTTCATGACATCTTGGTACTATTTCACACCCAGCCATGACACCAGGCCACAGGTTATTCAACAAATACCTCAACCAAGAAAATTGGGTTTTGGCCAAGCATTCCCACTTGCCAAACACCCAATGCCAGCCAATAAAGGGAATTTCATAGGTCTCTGAATGTATTTGGTTCCCCATCCAATGCTTCCCAATAGTCCTGCCCCACAGGGGCACTACTATATAATAAAAAACCATTTCTTGATGATAGGTTGTGCTATCATTGAGAGATTTGACTCAATTTAATATCACTTTAAAGCATTATCCTCAACAGAAACTAGGACATAATTCTAATCTTAGTTACCCCTTTCCAGGATCAGAATATGAATCTCTTCACCTTTGCTGTGCTCACAGCTTACCTTGGGTTTGGGGGCCATCAGTTCAATTCCAATCAGTATGAGCCCATGTTGGGCAACACCAACAATATGTATTATGAGAAACAGCCACAACTAGCTTCTTCTTACACTCAGCCCTGGCCCCTACGGGGGCCTTCTAAGCCCATCACAGTCATTGCAATCTATATCTCCAAGTATATCAAGTCCTCATACTTGGCTGTGTTAACACCCTATATGATGGGTTGTTACACCTGGAAGTGCTATACCTGACACTCACAGGACTGATCAACTCTGCCTTGCCAGCAGCTAGACCATGGGCTGTAGCTGGGAAGTCCCTTTTCTATCTAATAAATTTAGGTCCCATCATCTGGTGGGCCATATCCATACCTGTCTCCTCCCTTCCTTCATCTGAAGAGACAGCACAGTACACTTGGTATCCTGACAGCCGTTTTTCTTGAATTTTGCTATTTCTAAATGGAACAATTAATGTCCAGCATTAAAGAAGCTATCATGATCATATGAGTCATGTTAAAAAAGAGCAAGCATGATAGTATGGGCATCCTTAAGCTGGAGATTGGGCCGTTTATTTACTATTATTGCATTGCCTCTCTTTATTATAGCCCAAAATTCTTGTCTGAGCACCACATCAGAAATTTTTAGACAGTCAAATTTCAGAAAAATGAATGCTATTCATATTGAGATTCATCATCTTCTAAACAATTTCATTGGTTAGAAGTTGTTTCTTGGGAGAAAAACTTGTCATACTGTCACCCAGACTGGTTTTAGATTGATTTAATTGGCCCAAATTGCCTGGGATTGCCAAATTGAGATGGAAGGAAAGACAGTTGTGTAGGTTTCCTTGTGTGACATAGGCTGAAGTTGGGCCTGATCTTGTGATGTCTCATATAAGTTGTCAAAAATTGAGCTCATAGCTGAGCCTGGAAAAACATACCGCTCATTCTACTTGTGACTTAAGTAGAGTATGTTTGTATATGGGGCTCATAGTAGCTGCACTTCTTTGATCAAGAACCAGGGGTTGCAGTTGCTTCTGATACTGCTCTCCTATAATATCAAAGCTCTTATCACTTGTAAAATACATTTAAATAAAATTAATAAAAAAATTATCAAAACAGAAACCTGAAATATTGCAAGAGTATTAAGCTTATTTAAATTTGGGCTCCTATTTGTGACACGCTTCTAGGTCTAAGTATCCAGATTTAGAAGCACAAAAATGAAAAAATGCTGTAGTTTTCCAAATATATTTTGGGAGATTTGTTTCTGTAAGACACTATTTCTATTTTGAGCCATAAAAATAATTCAGATTGGCAAAAAATCTGTTGCTTTGTGTTTGAAATATCACTTTTGTGACTGAACCTCATTTTTTCTCTGTTTTTATCATTTTTGTTAAACAACCAATATATCAGTTGATGCAGATTTCTTTAGAGATGTGACATGTTCATCTCTGTTTCAAATAAAGGTTACTTTTGTTTGCTATATCAGTTTTGGAATTGTGTATTTTATCTTAATTTTGTTGTGCTTGACTATTTTTGTAATCCAGATCTAGATAAAAAGTACTTTTGTTGTATATATTTGAGCTTTAAGTGAAATAATTACCCTTTGACTTTGGAATGAAAAAAATTTTAGGCTGGCATACTTTCATTTATCTTAATAGGTTGTAAAACCACTACATTCTCAAACTGACAATACATATAGACAAACTCTCTTTTATATAATCTAATGGTTTAAGCCATATTCTAAAGAATATACGGTTTAAAAGAACTGATATAAAAGCATTTTATCATATCTTTATCTCATTGTGGGTTAAAACTTTATCTATTAAAAAATATCCTTTATTATTGACATTAAAATATTTAAGAGTACATTTAAACAGGCTAAATTAGTTTACTTTTAAAATTAGCACGTTTTCCGGTCTCTCAAAAAGGGGAATTAGCTCAAATGGTAGAGCGCTCGCTTAGCATGCGAGAGGCACGGGGATCGATGCCCCGATTCTCCAGCTTTTTGTAGACTTAATATTTTTGTCTAAAACTCCAACTTGTTTGTAGATGATTCATAATAAAGTGCCTTTCGAAAGAGATATTTAGATAAAGGCAATCAACAATCTGAAGTAATTTAGAAAAGATCCTTCAAGAGTATGATATTTATTTATCAAGTACAATATTGGTTTAAGGATCAAGTATTTTGCAAACTAATAGAGCAGCAATATATATTTTGGAGTTATGCTTCCAATTCAAGTATTATACTGGTTCAACTGCAATTTACATACCTTTTCTAAATAGTTATAAAAAGTAAACGATAAAAACGAGCCATTAAATCAAGGAACTTGAAAGAAAATATCTTATTTGCAGACAAATTAGAATTATCTTTAGCCTATAAAATTAAACTATTGATGCAAACATTGCATTGTACTTTTTGAGCTATATATCAATCTAGGAG